>BMAV01016876.1:165215-191765 GCA_019973955.1 Trichonephila inaurata madagascariensis
AAAATTAATTATTGAATAAATAATTAGCATTAATTAATAAAATTAATCTTTAATGACAAATAATTAAATTTTACGTGCTATATACTTAGAATTATAATCAATCGGGAAAAAATCAAGGGCTTGGGGGGTTCCGGACCCCCCCTTGTGTGCGCCACTGTAGAAGTCTATTTTTTTCTATGCTCAACTTTTTCTTTATTTTTAAAGCTCACATTTTTATACCCGGTGTATAACGCTCACCCCTAAATTTCGATCTTAATTTTTGAGTTAAAAGTGTGCGTTATACGCCGGATTTTACGGTAATTACTAGCGACTTCCATGGGCTTGTCATATACAAAATATAATACATATACTATTGATAATACGTGCAACTTATAATATTAAAGTCGCGTTGTAGCTTTAGCATCGAAGTACATTATTATTGCATTCAATACACTGTTGTATGAGGGAGGCACCATGAAAATTGGGTCACAAATATGGAATGTTTGAGAAGCACTACTCTAACTGCTAAACTTAGACATAATGTCTGTTTTTTAAAATTCTCTTGTCGGCTCTGTGGAATGAAACATCATTCATAGCATCATTGTACCAAAACAGCTGAGAATTGATTCAGAGGTCACGAATTAAATAATTTCTCACAAACTCTTCGATTTAAAAAGTGTACTTTTGTGTCTAATACTGATGCAAGTTTCAAAGTGAATATTGAGCTCTTCCAGATTTCCTTCAGTTGGGTGATCTTACATTTTGCAAACCAGGCAATATCGAAGCACTGATAGGATGCCAATGGGTATTCTAGATTCTAAAAAATTAAGCATTTAAGATTTATTCATCAATGTACAAATGATAGTTTAAAAAATTAAAAATGCATGCTTTTATTGTACATCAACCAGAAAAATGAAAAATAAATTATAGTTTACAACAAACTAAAAAACCCGCTTTTATGTTTAATCGAACTAAAAAGTAAAAAAAAAATTCTTAATAAAAGAATAAAATGATTAACAAGAAAAGTAAGGTCAGTGTGGTAAAAGCGTGGGGTGCTTTGTACTACATTTTTACACTAACTCAACATTTCGGAATAGATCTAGTAAGAAATTAATAATAATTGATATCGAGCACCCACGCTTTTACCTCAATGACATTAATTTTCTTGTTAATCATTTTATTCTTATATTAAGAATTATTTTTTTACTTTTTAGTTCAATTAACCATATAAGCGTTTTTTTTTAATTTTTTTAATTTACCTAAAAAAAATTCAAAAAATAAACAGAGTGCGATTGGCATCGTTATCAAGTTTTGTGTTAAACTTAACTACAACTGCTTATTGCATTTGTAAGAACTCAACAACCAAAATTCTACTTCTCAAATGAACAGCTGTACCATTTGTGATCAGATCGCTCTATTGCATGCTGAGATCTGGCACCAGTTTTAAAATTTTTTGTCACACTGTATCTTTAAATAGTACATGAAACTTAAACAAAAAAAAAAAAAAATGTATCATACATGAAATGAGAAGTCCTTGAATGTTTTTTTTCATATAAAGATAAAAAGATATAAAAAAAAAAAAATTAAACTTTTTTTTTACAAAATTTTTTTTAAGAAAAGTTTCAATAATTGGATTTTTTCTCTTTTTCTTTTAAAGAAAAGACAATAGAATCAAGGATACCTAAAAAGTACAACTACATGGGCTAAAAAAGATTGGGGAAAAGATAAAAAAAAAAGCAAATCTGGTAGGTATGTAATGTTTTTATTGGCATACAGTCAATGGAAATTCATTAAGCATTTTGAACAGAGCTAAAATTTTTTTCCTACTTTAACCTTTTTTAACAACTTTAAAATTCTGAATTATCTCTATTCTCGATAAGAAACCATGTAAAAATAACTTTTCATAACAACAATCCTTCTGTGATCACAGAATTTTGAACACATGATGAAACAATCAATCATTATTAGTTCTTTAACTCAATAGTTCCTTGGATAAGAGCCTTTCAAAACAGAATTCCAAAAATGGCTACTCTGATTAAGAATTTTCATTTCCTTTCCTTTAAGTACAATACACATGGATATATTTTTTTCTTAGAAGAAAAATGTAAATTCTGAAGGGGAGGGGGGGGGGAAGTGTTGGAGCTTTGATGAAGAAAAATCATCTAGAAATATAAAATTTATTAAAGGCTTGTGCAATACACTTTTTCTAAAGATAAATATATAAATCTAATATATTTAACTAATTTTATATTAAATATATAAAAAATAGTTGTAATATGAATGAACAAAAAAATTTTCCTTCAATTAGACTTAATTTTTTTTAATGAAGAAATTATTACAGGAAAGCTCATTCATTATTTTAAAATTAACTTGCAATGATAAAATAATTATCTAAAAATATTACTGTCTCAAATACAGTCGGTACGCAATTTAAAAAGTCATAGTACACACAGTCAGTAAATACTCTATTTAACAAAGTCCCTAAATCCAGAATAAAAGGAAAATTTGTTCAATAGAAATTCATCTTTTGATGTACTTTAGAAACCACATAAAACAAATTTTAAATTCATAAACACTATGTATTAATAAAAAAAGTAACTATTCACAATTTTTCTGTAAAGTAATATCTATTTATTTTATAAATATTGCCCATAAAAAAATGTGAGGAAAACAAGAAAAAAAATTACCACATGCGTCCTCAAATTTTATTATGCAATTTTATTGCTTTAGATGAGTCAGGCACCTGGTAAAATCAGTCTACGGCCATTGATCTCCATAAAATGTATTAAAAGAGAAAAATTTGCAACATCCAGAAATATTTTTAAAATAGAGAAAAAATTGAATTACAAGAGAAAATGTTCGTTAATAGAAAACGCACTTTGCTATTTGGAGGTTATTTTACGAAGAAAACAGTAAATTCGCAAAATAGAATTCACTAAATAGAGGTTTCGTAAAATGGAGGTCCAACTGTATTTATAACATCTGTCTTTGTAATTAAAATGCTTATTATCATCTTAACTATTTCAATAAAAATAAGTATTTACTTGCAATTTGTTTTTTAAATCATAATATATGCCATTCTAGTAATAATCCTCCACAAATAATTTCACAGTCATCGTTTCAACTTGATATCTTTTTATAAAATTACTAATGTATCCAACAGAAACACTCATGTAAACCAGTACACTACACTTTGAAAAATTAGATTAAGAACAAAATGCAAGTAAATTAACATTCAAAAAGTTTTTTAAAGAAAATTTTGTGACTTGGTGAACTTTGTGATAATGTTGGATCCCCAATAATGAACATGGCAGAGAATTTAACCCTCCAAGCAGTCTGCACATAAAATTCCACCATTTCAGAGATGCTTTTTCTGCCTTCAAGCAAGATTCCCAAAAGCGGCTGAGCCGCATTCTTAAAAATACGGCTCAACCGCTTTTGAGAACCCCACCTGAAAGCAAAAAAATATGTACGGTGCATTTTTGAAGCGTCTCCAGAATGGCAAGACTTTAAGTGCAGACTGCTTAGAGGGTTAATGGCTTCTTTATTCAATTAGAATAAAATCTCAATAATAATTAAGATCATGGAGCAATTTCCTAAACTTTAATATTATTCACTAAAGATTACACTTCTAATTAACTCTAACTTAAGTCTTCAAAAGTTAGACTTGAATCCCCTTTCCAATACTCAAGAATCCTCTACTGAGATATTTCCCACCTAATTTCACTAACTCTTTGCAACTTTTGAATGACCAGTATCAATCTCTTGACATCCCACCATTTATTTACTAAATTTTTGCATACATGGCAATATTCATTATGGTTCTTTCATACGCATCATAAAGTAGCCTAAGAGGTTAGTTAATGGAAACCCTTTACAAGTTCCCCTTACCTGCAACCAGCGTATCTTGCTCAATCAACTGCTTCCTGGCATTATTCCAATTTAAGCTGCCCTTTTTTCCCACCATTAATGCTATTAAAAATAGGGTTCGACATAGAGTCGTTGGATAGGGGAAATTGAACATGATACTGATGGTTTGCACTATTATAGTGTTCCTGTATGTTTTTAAAAGTTTCTAATACTGGTAAAATAAATTAACAATTCACTTCTTATCAGTTCTCATTAAAAACTTTTTTTTTTTAATTTCGTAAATATTGGAGATCAATAAATCACTTTACACTATTTAATTTTTCATAAAAACACGTAGAGATTTGCAATGTGGCTTAGAATCGATGGCAGTTTGGATTCAAATAATAACAGTATACATGTCTTTCCGAAATATGATCCTTTTCTTTGCACTGCTATCGGTAAAACTATTCTGAAGTCTTTGAAATGCAATAAAATGATCTTGATAGTGTTTGCGAAGGACTTATTTATTTCAGAGAAGAACCTACTTAATTCCTTTTCTCTTCTCCAAAATACACTGCTTACTACCACCTATGTGAAAAATAGTGGCACTAGGAAGCCAACTGCATAACTTTTATTCAGCAGTTAAGGGGTTAACCAAAAAACTTATTTCAAAGACTTTATCATTCGGATACTTATCTATTCAAAATAAATGCAAATGAAAGACATTTTTTATACTATGCAAGTACATTCAGTAAATCTTTAATTTTATATTTAACAATCAATTCTGCTAAATGTGTTTTAGTTAATAAAATATGATACATACATTGGTCGTACATTCTGTTAAAAATGTCAATTTAAAGCATAAAATGTTCTCAATACATTAAATATGGATAAAAACTTTAAATAGTACTTTTGCATTAATGTTATTGGTCTTTCAAATCATTTCCCATTACTTTTATTTTTATTATATTCTTCAAGCAAAACACTAAATTATAAAGTATTAGTTAATGGAGAAGTATTCAATAATAAGTGAGTGATTTTTATTTATTTGTTTTTTAATACATCATACACACTATATTGTCATCTATTTATACCACTATAAAACTATCTCATTCATAAAGGCAATAAAAGACTAGAATAAAAGCTAAAATACAATATCTATTTCTCATATGTTGACTTCATTCAAAAACTTATTTCTAAGTATCTAGAACGAAAATCACACTAATAAAAATTGGACATGTGCATTCCAAAGATATAAATGGAACTGTAATGATCACGATTTTATTAGTAGTGTTTGAATGAAATTTGAGTGTTTAAAATCAGCAGGATTTGAAATGATGAATTACATGTTTCACTTTCATACATTATGTTTCAGGCAACTACTGATATAAAATAATTACAGAAGGAAGGAGAGGAAAAGTTTTACTGCCTTGTGAACAATGTGATATCATAATTAAAATAATAAAAATTGTGCATTTTTTATTAAAACAGAAGTTCTAAAATAAAATATTAACTAATTCAAAAAGAATGATAATCATACTTCATCATCTCCAATGGTTTCTACATCTATCACAGATGATGTATCAGATGAATCGCTACATGATTTTGCTGAAAAATAAATTTGAGATTTTAAGTATTTTTATCTCGTAATTAAAACATGTATACAAAATAGTCATAATGATGTACTAAAATTGACTGATAAAGTTCACTAGAACTGTGATCTTTCAAACTTTTTTGACAATGTATCCTTTTAGTGAAAATAATTATAAACTGTGGACCCCACATAATATACATCTATTTAAGTGTGAATGAATATGTAGTCAAAAACCAAATTATTTATTATTCAAAGTAAATAACATACATACATTTCAGTTAATTAATATTTTAATGGGACATGGTGAGTAGTTTACCAAAATTTTTTTAATTTGATACTTTTTACAAATTTTTTGGTTGTCCTCTAATGTATATGCATTACGTAAAAGTTTGTGATAGATAACCCTTTAATTTTTAAGGAAGAATTTAAAAATCCATGGAGTGGTTCTAAAATGGTACTCCTCCAACAATAATTGACATAAACACATGAAATTTGTTTTATAAGCATGTCAAGCTATGCATAACAAAAATTGGTATGGATTTTGTGATAACATGATTGCTATTAGTAAAATACTTTTATTTATGGATGCTTATTGAAAATTCCTTAAAAATTATATAAATTCAAAATTTAACTGTTTAAAAATTAAAGTATTATTTTGATTAAAAAATGAATACTAATTCATGTTACAATATATGAATAGCAATAGTTAGAGAAAAAGTATCAAAGCATTTGCCCCTTTAGGGAAAAAACTTAGCATTTGAAATGAAGAAAATAACTAACGTAAAATCCGGCAGATAACGTGCACTTTTAACACAAAAAATAAAATTGAAATTTAGGGGTGCATGTTATACACCGGATATAAAAATGAGAGCTTTAAAGTTAAAAAAAAAATGAGCTTAGAAAAATAGACTTCTACATACATCGAAATACTGTTTATTTAAAAGAAGTGACCTTCCTTATGAACTTAAAGGGTTGTAGTTCTGGAAGTATACTGCTTTTTTCTAAAGCTTGGTATGATATCTTGAATAAATGACTGCAAAACATAAGAGCATTATACTTTTTTTATTTCAGGTTTCTTCGTAAACAAGGGGGTGTATGTTGTACAACGAATATATCTAAAACTTTAAAATTGCGGTTTGAAAGTATGGGTGAGCGTTATATGCCGGATTTTACAGTAGTTAGTTTTTCTTTCTGAGATAAAACTTAAAGAGTTTCAAATATGTTGAGATTATAGAAGAATGTGTAAAAAATAAACTAGGTCAAAAAATTTTATTTTATTCGTTTGACCAATTCTTGTCAATTGAATCATATTACGTCCCTTTTTTCATATCATGTCACTTTGAATTAGAACATAATATGGGTAACCAGTCGTACTTTTTTTGTGAAAGTTTAGACAAATACCTTCCCTTTGAAGTCTCAGCTTCCCATGTCTTACTGCACACACATGCACTTTAAAACCAGTGTATTTATGTTGAGCACCCTAGATGCTAGTAAAACAGACATAATGACTAAGAAGAGAATCTCCTGATGTGATACATGATCAAACATTTGTAAATGTTTATGATGTTACTTTTTTTATCACTTTGCAGACATGTATCCTACTTTGAGGACAATGGCTCTAAGGAACTACAGAAATTGATGCAGAAGTTCTAAATTACTAAATAATAACATTAAACGTAATGAAATAATGAAAAACAAAACTTCCACATTAAATCAACTGTTTTATCTAATGCTGCAGTAGATAAAGAATATTCTGAAAAGATTCCCAAATGCAAATGATCAGAATCATATTTAAATATTGACAATCAAAATTATAAAAGGGTAAAAAAAAAATAACATGCATAACATATATAAATGATCTAAAACATAAAAATATCAGAAAATTAATAAAAAGAGAAGGTGAAAAAACACAAAAACACTCAGAATATTTTTTTTAAATGGTAGATACATTCCTTAGAAAGCTGTGCAAAAATAAATAAAATAATCATATAAAAAATACATGCCACATACGGTAAATCTAAGGATATGTTCCACAATTTTAAAAAATCGTGTAAGATGAAAAAACTCTTTAAATGAACATTTTCCAAACAAAATCAATGTTAGATATTTATAAAACAAAAGTAATTCATTTTTATTAAAAAAAAAAAGAAGAAAAAATTCAAATCAGTGTACAGTGAAAATTCAGTCTTTCATGTTCAAAAGGAAGTAAGGAATGAAGTTATCAACTAACTATTCATCTCCATTTGATAACAAGAATGCATGTCTATTATGAAGAGGATCAAAAATACTATCATCAGTAGATGTGGCAGATATGTTAGCACAACTGTTGGTTTTGATTGAAATAAAGAATTTTGTTTGTTTCATTACCAACTTTTTTGGGATTCATGGAAGAACAAAAAATTAGAGTAAAAACAAAAAATGTTAAACTTGTGTACTGTGTTATTTCAAAATCGTGCAAAAAAAAGTTGGGTGTGTAAGCATTTTCTTTTTAAAAAATTACAATTTACATTCAAGATTTATAAAATATATACTAATATCTCTGACATTTTAATAAAAGAAAGCTGTGCACTGTTAAAATGGAAAAGTATAAAAAGTTGGTATTGCTTGAATATATAATTAAGAGTTTCCACCTTTAAAGAAATGCTTATTTTTATTTATAAGCATAGAGGCAAAAAATAATTCAGAAACAAATATAAAATAATTAAATAAGAATTTTTAAACATCCATAAGAATGATTCTCAATAAAGAAAAAGTTGAAAATATGCTTGATTATATTTTTAAAAAAATCTATAATATGTTAAAATCTTTAATATTAGCACAAAATTTAAAATTAAAAAAAATTATCTTATTAAGCAGTTTGGCAAAATTTCCTATTTCAAATTGTTTAATTATCATTGAGATTAGTAAAACCATAATGCATATTTTTTAACAGAAAAAAGCACCTAAAATTCTCGACATAATCAATATATTTTTATCAATCAAAAAATATTGTAATGTTGAATTAATCAAACTTATTAAAGTTTATTATTTATTTGTTTAAACAAAATTAAAATAAATGAAATGAAAATTTTCAATTTTTTTTCCTTGTAGACAATTGGGTTACAAAAAAATCAAAATACTTGTAAATTATCTCTGTTCTAATTTCCTTGGGTATGAAAAATGAAGTATTTGATAAAAATGAATTTGTATGTGTGATTACAAAGATATAAAATTAAAACAAAAATCAAAACAAGCATTCTAAGACTAAACTGACTGACAGACAATAATCTAGGATAAAAATTAATTTTGACAGTTTAAGCTTTATAAGCAGCATATTTATTATGTTCTCTTCTGGCGATTCTTTTTAAATGCATAACAAGGTAAATGCAGAAGAAATTTCAAAACAAATTCATACCACGTAATTAAAAGCTACTGAAACCAAGGGGAAAATACATGGTAGAAACAAAAGTAAAAATTGCATCAATGTTCACTGTACTGCTAAGAAAAACAGGATCAGAATTATTAAGAACTTAAAATAAAACAATACCTAATCTGCAATAATTTTTCAGTGATATTCTATTATGAAAATGATTATTTGTTCAATGTATATTTTGTATGTCAAAATCAGTATAAAAATACCCACCAACATGATTCATTCTTTCGCAACCAGCAGCAAAAGAATGATTTTTAGCTTTAGTTCCAGAAGACCTTGAGCTGTCAGGATACTTATTTACATCATTCGTTTGGTCAAACGCATCATTTGTTGAAGGCAAACAGTTACTTGAAAGCCCTGGCCTGAGATTATTGAAATGTGGTAGTTTCTCATCTAAGATCACTTCTACTTTATTAAACAAATGAGATGGAGAATCTGAGGATCCTGCCTCTGTGGAAGATGAAATATCAGTTGAAACCTTAGTTTCATTGGCCTTTTGGCTTACTTTCACACCATTCTGATGAGAACTTGAAGCATTGAGTCCATATCTTGCTCCTGAACGGGTGGTCATTCCTTCAAAATTGTTCTGCACAGCATTAGTCCTTTCACGATGAGATTTTACATAACGAAATGCTCCCCCAGAAGTCCTTGAAAATGGCTCACTTTTAGAGATAGTTGCTGTAGAAGAATTTGTCATTTCAGCTGCAACATTTGGTGTTATTAGAGGAACACCCACTGTGATATCAAACATATCCAATTTGTTGTTCAATCTCTTCGAGAATTGGGCTCGCCTATTACAGTAATAAGGTTTGTCTAAAGTCCGATTTGACATCCAATATTCTTTGTATTCAGTTCGAGCAAGGTCAAAATCTTTGACTAAACTTAAAATTTTTTTTGAATATTCCTCTTCAGAAGAGATAGGAGGTGCATCCTAAAAAAGTACATATAAAGATAAAAAAAAATTATATCATTACCATAAAAAATTCATTAGTTAATTAAATTTCAAATCTAGAAAAAAAAACTCTTAAAAAATGAGAAAGACTTTAACACCATAATCAAACATTATTTTTATCAAAAAACATACAAAACTAGTTTTTATCATGGAATTTTCTTTTTCTTATGAATTAATTATCAAATACTTTTGCAATATTAATTTACACATGCATAACTGACTGTCACTTTGAAATGTATATTAAGAATTTAATATTGACAATACTAATTCATCTATAAATGCAAACACTGAACAAAGCAATACACATTTCATGGTTTAATAAGCTGTGACTTAATCTTAACTTATAAATCAAAATATAATCTTTACATCCTATAAAGCAAAAACAAATAATGTAATATTTCATTTGCGAATTTTGTTAAACAAGATTTTTTAAAATTATTTACAACTAGTTCCCATTTGATTTTCCACTTGATTTTCTTTGCAATCAAGTTCATTCACAGACATTAATGTCCCCTTCAGAAGCAACACAAGGGCTATTGATGATGAATTTCATAATTCCGAACCACAGTCGAGCAAGAGAGAAGACATCCAAGCTGGAACCAAATGTACACATCATCCTAATATGAAGATTTTAGACCTTGAGTGATAGATTTAACATGCAACATCCTCTCTACAAGTTAAGTCTTTAGAGGAAATACGACTTGAACCCATGAATCAACAGAAACAATGTTGGCCAGAAATTAGTCACCATGACCACGTGGCCACAGCAGCCTCCATTACAATAAAAATAACATTTGGAAACCATAATTATCACTCTTAATCTATGTTGTAATCAAAACCAACATTTGATAATTTCATTTATAAAGTAAAAATTAAAACAATTGTTCAATAAATGTAAAAAAATTTTTCGATAACAGCTTTTATTGCTAGTTTAACCCCATGCTCCATGTTACCCAATCAACAACCAAAAAACTTTAAAAAATAATTAAAGCAGAATATTCTTAGTACAAAATTTGGTAAAAAAATTAAAATATCAGCAATAAACAAATCTATACAAACAATAAATAAATCACAAATGTTATGAAGTAACGCATAAGATGTATACTTTCAAGTTTAAAATCAATTAAATTTCATAAAGAAATATGTTTGGTCAATATAGCTGAAACATTAACAATTCAATACTTATTCTGCAACAGATCATGAAATTGTACCAAGCTTCACCATGTACAGAAACAACAAACCTTACACCTTTCTGGAGGCACAGCTATTTTAGTAAAATCCTTTCAAGATCATAAAACTATAAAAAGCTTAACAATTTTTTTAAAAAATTTTTTTTGCTATTGCAATGCTGAATTCTAACAAAAAGTTTTTCTTTTTTTTTTTAGATTTGATTATGAGCCAAATCAGCTTTAGATGAATAATTTAAAAAATGTTAACAAAAATGACACCCAAACTTCATCAAAAATAAAATATTTAAAATCCTCACAGAGAGAAAAAAAAAAAAAAAAGAAATCAGAAAGTTTATTTTTTGTCCTAAAATGCTTATAGTATGACAAGAGAAACAAATAACTAATTACAACAGAAAATACAAGCCTTGCAGATAAATTATATTTTTATTACACAAGGCTTTAAAAAATTAAAAATGAAAATATGCAATAGAATTTGAATTAAAGAAGAAAAAAATTGACTCACTTTTTCATCCAACCAAGGCCTCCTGTAAAAGCAGACAAAAATACTTTAATATGATGAAATTTTACACTTATAATAACAGACATCGTTGTGAATTAACATCCCCTGCCTGGGCGTAGCGTATCGGTCACTGCGCTCACACCCACGGGGGGGGGGGGGGGAAATGGATTTTTGTTCCGAAAACCATACGTGGCAGATCCTGTCTGTGTGGGTGAATCGGAACCTGGCTTCAGCGCGTTTGGTCGCTGTTGTTTTTATCTTGGATATTTGCTTTTTAAAATCAGGATCTTGGCTTCGGCGTTAGGAGTGCCATCTTTTACTAGAATATTTTCAGTCTAATATTCATCTTGGTAATTCAAATTATTAAGTTTTTGTTTTATTGAAGTTCATCAAATGTTATGAATAAATCCAGGAAAAGACAAGCTTGGACTCCAGTATTATTTCAAGAACAACACCCACACACAATACCAGCATCTACCACTATATTTATATTAGACATTTTAGATAAAAAATATCTGTCAAAAAAAAATACAAAAATTTATTCATTCGAATGCTTTACGTGCATTAAAATATCATTTCAGAGACTGAAATAGCAAGAATACAAGTATACATATAAGAATGAAGTATAAAAATTATACAAGAATTACATGTTTCAAAACATAATTATGGAATTTAAAATTATTATAATTTAATTAAATGATAAAAATATTTAATCATATTTTCATTTTAGCAACAAGAACCCTTATCTATTTTAAACATTGTTCTTTTCCCACAAAATTTCTAAAGATTTCAAGTGATTGCTTTTTTTAAATCACGTTACCTCTTTTCAAAAATGCTCCATTTTTAGTTATTAAACTGAATTATTTGAATTCATTAATTTTTTTAAGTGAAACTCAAGTTTTTTTTTTTTTAAATATTGAATGGACTTCAGGTGGGAAAAATGAAATACACTAGAAAGAAAATTCTACACAAGATAGAAAAATAGAAATAAAATGTGTGTAATTATAAATTATAAAAAAAACCTCTGACAACAAAAAACTATAAATTAACAACACAAACTTACATAAAATTTACAAGTTTATATTAACACGCATTTAATTTTTCTAGGTTTGTGTAAACTGTCATAAACTTTGATAAAGTGGTCCTTGAAACACTCATGAAATTGGTATTCTTAAGATAGCCACTCCAGTGAGGTTAGCTCCAAAGTCATGCTTGTTGAACACAGTAGTGTGCAGAAGGGTGGGGTTTGGGGGGGGGGGGGGAAAATGGCTGGGATAAAACAACAGTTTTTTAATTTTTAGCATACAGATTACTAGTCAGGGTTTTTATCTACATGTTTTATGAAGCATAATTCCCTATAAAAGAAGTCTGTATATGCCACTGGTTAGACATAATGCCAATTTTTCAAGAACAAAATTCCTTCCCTTTTGCTACCACTAGAATAACATGTGATGGGGCTAGACAGGATATTGAAGTATGATACACTTCCAAATGATAGTTATTTTGTCCCATACCTATATTTTTAACATAAGTATTTTTCAATTGTATTAAAAAATTATTTAATGAATCCTTACTTGGAACATACTAAAGGTGTGTCTTTTGGCGACATACAAGGCTTCCAAGTAGACATACTTCTCTCAATTGCTTCTTTTTCTGACTAAAATACATAAAATAAACATTTAAAACAGAACACTATACACAGCAAATAACTACAAATCAAGGAAAAAATTAAATTGTGTGCTCATACTCTTTAAGTATACATTACACTTGTATCATTTACTACAGTAAAAAAAAAAAGTTTAGCTCATACAAGAGAATAACTCTACATATTCTTTGTAACTCAAGATACCATACCATAATATATTGCTTTTATGAATTTAAATAGTTCATATAACTTGACAATAAGAATTAAACACTTATTTCTAACAATTAACAACAAACTATTCCGAAAAGTATTTGACAGTTAAAAAATATGAATACCTGATTAAATTTCAATCAGGTATTTATACTGAGGACAAAATGGTCTACACTTTTTGCCCTTTAAAATTAGTATTTTGTACACCTCTAAATTAAGCAATACAATAAATAATTTAAATACTTTACTATACATTAGACTAAAGAAAAAAACTTTATGAATCCTTTGCCTCAAAGGAAAAAAAAAACCATGCCTTTTTTAGGAAATACTACAGACTTTTTAACCCTTTTACCAGTAAACAAGAAATAAGGAATAATTATCATATTTACTCAAATCTAAGCTGCCCTTTTTTCCCCAACATGAATGCTATGGAAAATCAAATGCAGAACTAACTGAAGACGGAAAAATTTGATGGATGGGGGAAATTGATCATTGAATTAAGCAATTAAAAATTCATGTACATATTTGAAAATTTAATACTGATAAAATAAATTAACTATTCACTCTTTATTAGTTCTCATTTAAAATTTTCTTTCATTTTGTAAAAATCAGATATCAATAAATAATTTTACACTATATTATTTTTTCACAAAAACTTGCTGAGAATTTGGGGTGCAGCTTAGATCCGAGTAAATAGGGTATTAGCAATTAACACACACATAAACAATTTATTAACACTACATCTGGAAGTAACACAAGGGATATATCAACAGTAGAGCCCCCCCCTAGAATTTTAAACCAAAATCAAAAATGAGAATTTGCTGGCAGCCCACTCTTTTAATATTAACATTATGTTAATGTTAAGTTTATGAGCCTTCACAGAATTAACATACATTAGCTCACTATATCATTAGTGGAATCAAGATTCTTACTCTGATAGAAACAATGGACAGTTACTAGGATATCATGCACGCATCAATTAAAACAGAGAACAGCAATTAGTAACAATGCAAAATTTAGGAGTGGTACATTTAATTGTGTTTAATAAACATACAGAAAAACTGATGTTACATTTTGTGGTACAAATAGTGATTGCAATGGAATACAAAATTAAGTGCAATTAAATTACACTTTTATTAATGCATTATCCATTAATATACATCAAAATGTTTATAATTTACCAGATTACTTGTAAGCTCTCCAGTTCTTCTGTGTCTCCTATCATATGCAGAATGAGAATTGACAACACAAGCCACTCCTACTGACTGTTTGGGATGACTTCTACCCCTTCTGGGTCTGCCTCTACGTGATCGAGATTTTTTCACTTCCCTGGGATAAAAAACAAAAACCTGTTACAATAGGTTTTATAATTGGAAAAGGGAGATCAAGGAAAAACAAAAAATTGAAAGAATGAAAATTAGAATTTTATATAGCTACCTGGGGGAACAATTTTCAAGCTCATACGGTTTCATACACATCTAAATAAAATGCAAGAGTTTAAATAGATTTGTGATTAATTGTTCTCTACAATATGATAAATATAAAATTCATAATCATTATAAGCACAGTCCACACAAAGTAATAACAATAAAAGAAAACATATAAATGATTTTGCATCCAAAAGCTTGAAGATTTGCTTCAAAATTCCTTACCTAGCATATTTAGAAATACTGACACACAACCACTTTCCAAAGCACTTAATACACTTTTGCCAGCACTTGTGTAATTTTTGGAAAAATCATCTTTCACAATTTTGCACAAGATTTTTTGCACTGCTGCTTTTAATTCAGCTGGAGACACAAAACAATGTCCCCACAAATTTTCTTTCATTAATGCAAATAAATAATAATCACATAGGTCTAAGTCCAGCAAATAGGCAGGATTGATAGGTCATTTAATAATGTCCCACTCCTAAAACAACATGGGGGGCAATTGGTGAAAGATCTCATAATTTTGAAACATGGTCAAGTAATGAGGACAACACGAGCTGGCATCTCTCTCTCTCTCTCACTATCCTAACTTGCACATTATTTTAATAAGTGGACTTTGAACCTTGGAAGATTTAATGTGCACCAGCTTCTCTAAGCACTATAGATATTTAGAGGAAAGTGAAGAGACAAGGTATAGGGTAGGATCAATTTCAGTATTGACAAAAAACTGACCGATGTTCAAGTGTATTGTCATGATGAGAGAATGAAATTCAAATGGTGTACCTTTTAACAACATGCTTTTGTTATAATGGAAGTCAAAAGTCTCCAAACTTTTGGATTTTATTTCAAATATATGTATGTCTATGTGTGAGTGAGTGTATACATACATAAAAGTGTGTGCAAGTTAATATATTTTAATATTTTTAATAGAGTTGCATAACATTACACTATACAATAATTTTCTTTCCAAAATTCAACAAATACCAGTAAACATCTACAGTCAAACCTCCATATAACAAACCTCTATATTGCGAATTTTTCTATATAGTGACCTTTTTTCTAGAATCAAGAACATTTTACAATTCTCTTTGTAAAATAATCTCCCAATAGCGAAGTGCATTTTCAATATAACGAACTTTTTCTCGTGTGATTAAATTTTTTCCACGCTATTTTTAAAGTATTTCTGGACATTTCGAGTTATTCTCTCTTTTAGCACATTTTATGGTGTTCATAAATCTCGAACTGGTTTTATTAGGTGCCTAACTCTCAGAGAGCAATAGAATTTTGGGCATTTCATGCAAAAAGTGCAAACTTTAAACCCAATTGTCCAGCTCACTAGAAACATCTTTGATAACCCCTTTCAGCCTCAGTGGAGTCTCGTGTCCTTGAACTAGTCTCCATTCATTTGTAGTATTAATCAGTCATACTGGTAACTTCAATCCTTGTAGCTCAAAAATGTCAAACCGTAAGTGCTTGAGGGTCAAAGAAAAAAATTCATTTCTTTAGGAAGTGGATAAAGGCGTCGAGAAACTTTTCTAACAGTTTTTTTTCTTTTTTTATAGGTAAGATATATAAAATAAATATTAATTTACAAAAAGGTGTGAATAATTGCGTTTTTTTCATATATAGCGTTTATGAATCAAAATTTTGTTTTATGTGGTTTATAAAGAAAAATGAAAGATGAATCTCTATATAATTAATTTTCCACATAAAGAATTTTTTTTCAGGATTTTGTGACTTCATTAAATATAGGTTTGACCATATTTCAATATTCAAGGTTATTATTTATTCAAATATAAAAGACTACAAGAATTTCTTTTTTGCAAAAAATAAGAAATGTTTCATGTATCTAAACTTTGAACATTTACTTGCTCATTACAACTAAACTTATTTATATGATGTACACTTGATTAATCTTGATAACGATTTTATATCAAATTGTAACATAATTGAATCAAATCAGAAAATAAAAAATACAAATTCAGGAATATGCAGTATTTAACTCTCTTTTTACAAAATCATTTAAATTTTAATAGTTATCAGATTGCCAATGCTTTCACTGAAAATGACAGCATATATAATAATTTTTGGCCTTAAATTTTAAAATACACACTGATTGATCATAAGGAAGCTTATTTTTTTAAAAAAAGGAAACTACCTTAAAAGAATTTTCTACTTTTATTAAAATACATGTTGTTTAAACTGAAAAGGTAAAAATGAAAATGGGGGGAAAAAAAGAGAGAGAGAGAGGTTAGGAAAAGAAACTTAATTTTATTTTTGTATATAATTAATAAAATGAGATAATAGTTACTTCACAATTTCTTGCAACTTACATGTGCATTTTCACATATTTCCATTGATGGATGGTAAATCATTTCATTTCCAGTATGCTGCATATCGAAATCACTTTGAAAGGAACTATTTTCATACTCTCCTGAATAACATGATACCTAATTTTAAAACAATAATAATGAATAGTTAATGCTCTTAAAATTTTAATTTGAAGAAAATATACCATGTAATACAACAAAACTTGCAAAATTATTTTAGGCTACTGCCAATACAACTAATAACTGATCATACATGTCAATTAGTAAGATTACAGAAGCTCTTGTCAACAGATTTTGTAATTTTGAACTCTGGTCAAGTGATAAGGATGATACAAAAACAGAAAATCTGCTTTGATAACTTCCGTATCACTTCAACATGAAGACTTAGAGCACTGATAAATCTGACAGATGGCTATTGGAACCAGGACTCGATCACTCAACTCAACTGAACTATTCATATGCTATGAATATGTGACTAAGATCATACTACTTTCGACCCTGTATGCCTAAATTTGTGATATTTTAAATTGTATGCATCTATGTGATGACCACCTCTCCTGAAAACTGTAACTAGCAATGACAGGAGTAAAAGTGTCTAATAATCGGCCCTGAAGAAATATCCTTTAAGCTTAGTTATTAAAAGAACTGTAACATATGCCTGTGAACCAGAAAGATGATAGTTCAAATCATATACCCACACCAAGATTTTCTCACATCTTGTGCTAAAGTGGTGGACTCAGAAAACTAACATTAGATAGCAGAATAACCAAAAGAGCACTACTAATCGAATATAACTATTATGAAACAGACACACCATTTCAACAAGAGATTGCTGATGACATAATTGGAAAAATGCTCCATGTGAAATTCAATTCAATTGAGGATGTATATCATTTGCAGTAAAGGCTTGAAAGGCAGCTTCTCTAAATATTGCCGAGAAAGTTCGAAACAATAAACCTTCCTACAGTGAATCGCAATTAACAAAAAGACGAGTAAAAGTACTTAATAATTGTTCCACAAAAGAATTCCTATTTTTGAGTTCAACCTCTACAAGACATTTCTGTAAGCAAGCAGATCAGTAATTCAAATAATATGCTCAAGCCAAGGGCAAACACTTTCATCCAACTATAATACATATTCAAATATTAATAATGCAAATAAAACAACTTTTATCCTGCCATACATAAATTCTTTTTAAACATATAACTATTCAAATTTTTACAACACAAAAATTAAAAAAATTGGGTGCTTACGTACTATCACAACCATGCCAATTTTCAAGATAATTTGTCAAATTGGCAAATCCAATTTCAAACATAGCGTAGGTGCTGTATTGGCAACCATGTGCTTAGTTTCATATTTCTCCACTTGCCACCATTTTAACCCTAACAATTTGTTGATATGGTAAGCTTGAATATTAGAATGCAAATCTGGGATTTACCAAAATCACAAAAAATAAAATTCAATAATAATATAAAATTAATAATAAAATAAAAATTACATTAAATTAAAAGCTAATTATTATTTTTCACATAGTATTTTTCGACTACACATTTCATATTCATATCAGCGTGTTCCATTTTTAGAATTCATGCAGTTTTATTCAACATCAGCAATATGGCTGCCAGTGCCGGTTTATCCTTTGGGCACTTGGGGCGGGCACCCAGAGGCCCCAATAAGCTGGACTTTAACAGATTTTTAGGTTAAAAATTTTAATCCTCCAGAGCCAAGGGGCCTGTAGATCTTCTGCACCCAGGGTCCGAAATGAGCTTAAATCAACCCTGAGGGTTGCAAAATACAATGTAAGTACTGTCAAGTTCATCAATATGGTTGTAATAGTACATAAGCACTAAATTTTTAAGCCTAATTTTTAGAAATTATCTTCTTACACTATAATTAATTTTACACATACATTTGGAGAATCAACAGACAAAGTGACATCCAAGCATGACGAGACTGAAGGTAATAACGAAGCATCATTGGAGAATTCTTCTGATTCTTGGAAACTGAATTCAATATCATCATTGCAGAATGCTTCAGAAGCATTCATGTATTCTTGAATAAACTCCCTCCTCGTTTTCTCCTTTTCAGCAGTTTCCCAAGAAGCAACAACAACAGCCTGGAACAAAAATAATTAATGCGATGAAAGGTTTTCTATGCATTTTATTCTTCCCAAACATAATGCACATTCACCCAACTTTTTTCTTACACATTTTTAAAATTACATGGTACATGTATTTAACATTTTTTTTTAAAGGAATCTTTTGTTCTGGCACGAATTCCAAATTTTTTGAGGATTTATGCCCTTAGGATGAGGACGATTTCATCGAATTCATGACAATTTATGAATATAAAGAAGTCGATAATAACAAAATCAAATGTGAAGTTCAGCTATAACAGCTGATCAGTAGCGCACACAGGAATTTTTCAAGGGTGTTGGGAGTCCAGGGTCAAAAGTCCACCATTCACGTAATATTCTCCCATATGCCATACAAACATATTCTTTTGATTTTGTCAACTTTCGGAAATAAAAAACAATAAAAATTAATTACTGAATAATTAGTTTTAATTAATAAAATTAATTATTAATAACAAATACTTAATTAAATTTTATGCACTATATACATAGGATTATATTCAATCAGAAAAAAAAAAATCAAGAGCTTTTGAGGGGTCTGGACCCAGGGACCCCTCCCCCTTGTGTGTGCCACTGCAGCGGATTTAATTTGCGAGAGCTTGAAATTTGCTACAAATACACAACACTTTCTTATTCATGACTCTGACATAGCATGCATTAAAATTTCACGTAATCATAAGTTTTGTGTAGCAGGATATCAAGAATGATACAAACAATATGAGAAAGCACACACACAACAGCCACTAATAACAGATTTTGTAATGATGGGGAAATAAACCGAGGTCATACATAACGAACGAAAATCTTCACTTCAATCAAAAAATATAAGTGCTAGATATGTCTGAAACATCTACTGATTAAAGCATTTTTGATCCAGCTGATAATAAACATGCACTCTGGTTATCAAATAGTAATGAAAAGTTGTTAGTAATTTCATTTATAATTTCAATTTGAATTTTTATGTGTTGTGTGTACTTAAAACTAAATTTTCACTGTACACTGATTAAATTTTTTTTGCAATAAAAATGTTTTTGTTTTATAAATCTTTAACATGGATTTTATTATTCCTTACATTTGCACAGTTTCTTGGGAAAATATTGAAAATTTTTCATCTTACATGATTCTTTAAAGTTGCAAAAAATATCCCCAAACTTACCATAATGGATTTTTTCCCCACGATTTTTTTTTATATAGCATTTTTTGAAAAACGTATCTATTGTGTAAAAAAAATTGTTTGCTGTATTTCTAGTAATCTTTTAATAAACAGAAGAAAGAATAATTACTGTTCGAAATCCAATTACATATTTTATTTGGCATAGTTTTACTGAACTGAAAAGAAAAAAAAAATAATTACCAAAAGTTCTTGCTTTTGTTGAATAGTCATACCCTCTTCAAGTAAGTTCAAATCTAAATAAAACAAAATTATTTTAAGTATACAGAAATTGTGAAAATTATTTACTATTACATCAATATGTCCTCAATCGAAATGCTCAAAATCCTTTTTTTTTAATACCTTTAACACACAGATAGAACAAAAACTCCGAATGAAAACTAATAAATGTATAACTATAATATAATACCCCCTCCCCAAAATAAAATTACAAAAAAGATTACACAACTTTGGAAATGAATATCTCTATTTAACAAAGACAAAAGAATGAAGAAAAGGGTATGATATTATAAAATACACAACTATTATAAGATATATTAATAGTTAAAAAGCAATGCTAAGATCATTTATTTGTTTTAATATTTTAAATTAAATACATTAGATAAAAAAATTAAAATGAACTGAAAAATTAGCGCATTTTATTGGAACAGATATAAAATATAAATTTTTTGAAATATAGTGCAATAAACATTTAGCATACATTATATAATATTACTAAATGTAGTAATTTTTATAAAATTAATGAATTTTAAAGAAAATTTTGTATTTTTCAGTCATATTTATAAAAAGTTGACCAACCCTAAGATATTAAATCAAAATATTAATTATCTCTTATATAAACGATATCATTAAAATGTTTTCACTATTGAGAAGGGAAGAAAAAAACAATGCTTGTGTAAGCAAAATTTTGCCATTGTTATCAACTTGATATTTTTTAAGAGAAAATAAAGGTTAGAAAGGAATTAAGCTGAATTTCCAACTTATTTAATAATATTCACAAAAAGCTACAAATAGAGGACGGACTAACTTGTAACAAACAAATGAGCCTGACATTCCAGTTGTAACACTTGGATAAATGAAATTAACATACAATATATATATATGTATTGTTACTGCTTGATATTAAATAAAACAAACAAAAATATATTCAAAAATAATAAAGTGACAGACTTTGAATACAGGGGGACAGGAAATATAGAGAAGAAATACATAAATTTTTAACCTTTATAGTTTAATTTACAAAAACTTTACATACTACACTACTTATGAAATATTAAATGTCAAAAAAATTTACACTGACAGAAAAAAATCCCCAAACCAAGAAAAAATTATTTTAGAGTAATGAAATTTGGACAAAGCAATTGTCTAGTTAACATGTTTAACTGATTAAATTTTCTAGATTAGAGGTTAATTTAAGCTAAAGAAAATGCATTTCAAATGTGAAATGCTATTACATTAATAATAGCATTTCACATTTGAAATGCATTTTCTGAGGTTACACAAGTAACCTAAGAATTTTGAATGTAAGCCTGCATGCATTGTGTCATACAGGTATCAAATGTCACTTTGTGGTAGAGTTCCATATTTGTTGTACTTGTTATGTGAACACTGGGACAGTCAGTGCTGGCTGTGGATGATGTTAGACTAGTCATCCAAAGATATCCATACGTACTTAATTGGAGACAGATCAGGTGATCTCGCATACCAAGGTAACATGTTAACACTCTATAGAGCATGTTGCATTACAACAGCAATGTGAGGGCAAACATTCTGTTGGAAAACTCCTCCATGAATGATGTTCATGAATGGGAATACTATAAATTGAATTACCAGACTGATGTACAAATTTGCAGTCACTGTGTTTGAGATAACCACAAGAGTGTTCCTGCTGTCATAGAAAATTGCTCCCCAGACCATGACTTTAGGTGTAGGGTCAATGAGTCTAGGCTGCAGACAGTTTGTTTGGAGGTGTTCCTCTGGCCTCTTTCTGACCAACACACGGCCATCACTGTCTCCAAGGCAGAACCTGCTTTCATCTGAAAACATAACAGGTCTCCACTCTGTCCGACAATAAGCTCTGGCTTGACACCACTGACGTCACAAAAGGCAATAGCTTGGAGTAAGTGGAATACACACTACAGGGTGACTGGCTCAAGAGCTGTCCCTGAAGTAACCCACTTCTAACAGCTCTTTGTGTCACTGTGGTACCAACTGCATCTCAAATTCATGTCGCAAATGCAGTACAATCGGTCACAGCTGTACTCCGAATACAGCATTCTTCCCTCTCAATAACGACACATGACAGCCTGGAACCTGGTCTTCTTGATCCCTGGACCACTGCTCCCTACAATCATGCACAGTGGATACATTCCGGTCAAATCTTTCTGCAATATTGCAGAAAGAAAATTCATCTTCTTGTAGCCCTACTACACAACCTTGTTCAAACTAGGTGAGCTGTTGATAATGGATTCTTCATCTTCTTAAAGGCATTCTTGGCTAACATCAACTCAATACGTCATATTTCACAGACAAATAACGTTCATGAACATGACAGCATGCATTTAAAGCAATCCGGATTTGCAAGTTCTGAGTGGCGTTACTAGCGCCACATTTAAGCTTTAAGTACAAAATTTGAATCAATGTCATCTTTCAGATGTATAAACACACCTCTAAAAATTTCATTCATCTAACATAAGTTTTTCTTGGTGTTGGGATTTTTTTTTTTTACATCAGTGTTTAATTATGTCAAGAATGAGTAATAGTTACCTCTTAGTTTATCGTTCAACCTCATCTCGTACGATAAGAATCCACATTCTCCAGGTTCCTCATCAGAAATCAGTACCTCTTCTAATTCAGAATTTTGGGAATAAGTAATCATCTATTAAACAAAAAGATTTGAAACTAAATATTTTTAAAATTAAATGAAAAACATTCAATAAAATAAAATTTAATATATATTTTATTATTACTCATAATTTTCTTGGTGGATATTGACAATTTACAATTGGTAAACAAGAAAATCCTGTCATTTGAACAATGGAGGGGGGGAGACAATTTGAGTATTTTTGAACAAATAAATTTATTCATCAAAGCTTATTGCCTACTCTCAAACTGAGCAATCTTTTCCCAGCAAGACACTAATTTATAAATTCTAAGAAATTCCTTATTCTCATTTTCAGAAAATATATATCAAGATGAAAAAATGCTAAAATTATTCTAAATATTTATACTGTTTATCCATGAATATGATTGCTCAAACATAGAAATAGGGAATTATCTATTGGAGATCCATCAGGAGAATAAGGAAGATGAGATAGGATTTAACGCTCTAAATGCATAACTTTTGTTTTGATCTTTACCACAACATTTTATGCAATACCCATTTATTTAAAGCCCAGTGGTTGTGTGGTAGTATATCGCGCTTCCACGCCACAGGTCCGAATTCAAACCATGAGCTGGGCAAGGTCAACTCAGCCTTTCACATCTCTTCAGTGGGTTGATAAATTAGTACCAAGCTTGCTTGTTAACTAAACACTGGGGTTTTGCATCAGACTGACCACCTAATCAGAACATTTGCTCAAACACCTCAGTGCTTAAGGTCATGAATACTGGGATGGGCACAATTGGCTTTGGTTCTCTATAGGCTGATGCGCTACAGAGTTAAGTTGTTTACCCATATACTAAACTTTAAAAAATGCTTCTGTATTGTTTCATCATTTGCTTTGAACACTTCTGCAAGTTGTTGCCATATTAAAAGGAAATTAGTTTCAATTATAGTCTTCATTTCATCAATGTTAAGATTCAATGGACTGCCTCTGACCCAGTTTCATCCAGAGATTCATATCCAGTTAAAAAAATTAAAAAATCTTATCTTTAAATGAGTTTTTTTAAAAATTTTTTCACAGCTTCTAAATTAGCCCTAAGTTACAATTCATAAAGCAAATATGCACATATTATACTGTTTTGTCATAGACACACATTTTTAAAGATTAGAATATTACTTAAAATTAAAGAGAACAAAATCAGAGAGAGAAATTAAGAGATTCACTCAATAACAAAAGCAAAATGTACACTAATATAATGAAAAATTTCTTAAGATTTTATCTGATAACAAGATTAAACAATCTTTGAAATTATTGTTAGTTTATAAAAATGGTAATCTTAATATCAATATCTACTATAATCTATAGCACTAACTAGTAGAAGGATTGAGCTTGCATGGGAAATAAACATTAACAGAAGTTTTATGAAATTTCTTTTAAGAATTTTATGAATCGACAGTATATTTTTTTTTGTCAACTGAACAAAACTAATATTCAATCATTTGACAGTTAATTTAAAATACTACACTTGCTAATTAATAATAAAATACAAACATTAAATTCTCTTTTTCTTTACTTTTATACATCTTCATAAGTAACTTTTAAATGAATGACAGCAACAGAAGTTGAAACTCTTCAATGATGAATAAATTCCTGAAGTCAGTTCACCATTATAAATATATTTCATACAGTATTCGATAATATCAAATATCAACTTACATCAGCAGGATTTTCATCATTATTGAATGATTCAGATTCCTTTGGCATCTCTATCATTGAAGTCTATCAAACATCCAAACAGATGCAGTCAAAGAATCAACTAATATGAATAAAGAGAATTGATTTTAAAAAGGAACAATTTAAAGCAAATTTCTAACATTTATATTCTAATAAAAGAATAAACCACTATTTTCTTTAATTATAATCGTATTGTGCTCCTTACTTTTAACAATATGTCCTTTCTCGAGTTTTTGATTATACATTCAACTTGGTATTTCATTCATGCTTACTTCATATAATAATCATTTATACTTGCATATTATCACAACTATAAACTACAAATCAGATAGTGAAAACTTCAAAATTAGAAAAATAAGACTAGTTTAGATAGCTGCATGCTAAAGCATCTCATTTATGCATGATTTCCAGTTTTGTTTTAGCGCATATTTTTACCATTTTCATCATTGCAATGTACTATTTTCCTTTACTTTTCTACTAATATTATTTTAATTAATTTTGACCCCTAGTTTGTATATAAAAAAAATGAAGAACTAGAAAATGATTGACTTCAATTGATTTATAACTGGTTTTAATCATGTAAATGCAAACCACACATAACTTCACAAATCTGTAGAATGTCCTTCACATGCAGTACGCAAAAAGAATGCAAGGGTCAGCAAAATGACACAATAAAAAATATAGGAAATTATCATCTTATTAGATACTTGGCTACATGTATATGGCACCAAGATCAAAAATGTAAAAGAAAAAACTATTCAGAAGCAATTCCTAAATTTACTACATTGAAATTTCCAAACTCCAAAGAAATAAAAATAACTCCCTTATATATATATATAATTCAATCACAACACAGGAATAAATATATATATATATATATGAATATGTATATATGAAGCCCAGTGGCCAAGCAATAGCATATCATGCTTCCATGATATGCTCAGTCTGGGGTTTCATTTTTTTTAGTGATTTGTTAAATGAGTACCAAGCTTACTTAGGAACAAAATATGGGGGGAGGGGGGATTCATGTCAGACTGACCACTTGACTGGAACATCAGCTCATGCACCTAAGTGCCCAAGGTCATGAAAAGTGAGATAGGCACATAAGCTTTGGCCCTCATGGGCTGTTACACCCGAGTTTTGTTCTTAGTTTAGTTTATATACATATATAGCATGCAATTTTTAAAAAGTAAATCAAAGCATAATTAAAGCTTACAATATGAAAATGTAAACATTTCATAAAAAACTTTTTTTACTTTGAAACAATCATAATTCTTATCCAATGAAAAAGTCACTAAACCTTGTTAACATGGTTGCAGTAGCACCAAGCAACTTTGGTTAAAGAATAAAACAGTGAGCCCCTTGAATTCGGCAATGTTTTTTAGATTCCGCTATGTGATAATGATTTCATTATGTTAAACTGCTTATTCTGATAATCAGAACGTAATGAAATAGGAAATTATTCCGATAATGTCCCATGCTCTCTGTTCCAGATTGATTGAATTTTAACGTCGCACTGTTTAGCTACACGAGGGCTTTTGGCGACGGACCACGTAATTTTGAACCATGGTCAAGTGACGTGGACGACACCTA
>BMAV01016876.1:197004-208036 GCA_019973955.1 Trichonephila inaurata madagascariensis
CGATACCTATACCACTCGGCTACCGCGGCCATGTTAGTATGGGAAAGGGTATGAAAATGAATTAAATGCAAGGATTAATGGTTTCTTATTTTAATCATTTGGATGCAAGTGGGCAAAAGGAATTAATTTAATGGTGCATGAAAAGACTGACTGCTGGTAAATATATAGAAAATAGCGCCTGAAGTTTGATAAATTACATGATTGAGAAAAAGGAGAAATTTAATTAATATATTTGTATAAATTTTTGAATGCGAGGAAGTGATAATACACATAATGTAAACAGAACCATAAGAAGAGAGTATGTGTGCTATTTTACTGATTACCAAGTATTGGTTTGGAAGGTTGTTGAATGAATTCGCTGTAAATGAACTGCAACTCAATAAGAAATCTGGGTTCAAGTGTAGTATAGGGGGCCACTTGGCGCAGTCCATTTTTTTGGCGACTAAAAGTGGTCGCCAAGGTACTTTTTTCGGAATTATTTATTTATTTTATAATGAATTCGATATCTCACCATAACCTGAAGATAAAAATCGCCAAATCCGAAGTGGCCCCCCTAAACTACACTTGAACCGAAATCTGTTGTTGAATGATTTTTGTTTTGCTCTGAGGTTTATAAGATTCTGATGAGTGAAAATTGGCATAAAAGATTTTATTGTTGAGATTGATGATAGAGAGTTCAGTAAAACGTAACAAAGAGGAAAGCCTGTCAATCGCAACTGGAGGTTTGGATGGATCGAAGAAATGTTATTTCAAAATGCTTGCAAGACAGACAAAAGTAATTTTGAATGTAATAAATGTATGTTGATAGGAACCATTATAATTTTGGACTGTAGGGAGGCATAGATAAGAGTCCTTTAATGTCAACCACAGTCTGACTTATAAAGTGTTGAAGGGATATGGCTGGTAGTTAAGAGTTTCCATAAAAATCATACCCTGCATGGGGAAGAGGCCTTTTGATCATTAGCTTACAGAATATAGGTGGGTATTTATGTATCACCACAGCAAAAATGATGCCATGCGATACAAGCACTGATATCAAAACTAATTCTAACGTGTTTTATATGAAAAAAAAGCCAATCAGTCAGATTTTGGTAGAAAACTGTACAATTCGCGTAACAACAATTCGGCTGCCAAATTGGTGATGCTAATACATAAATACCTACAGGTGTAAGTGCCAAAGGATCCTTCTATACAATGCAACGCTTTTTGAGAATTCCTCCATATGATCATTTTATTGTACACACCCTTGGAAAAACCTATCCCTTCAAAATGATCCATTAGTTCCAGATTTTATTTCTTTTATGCTATTTTTTTCCATAAGCTATCCTTTGAATGTGTCACCATCTTGTTTACCATATACTCAGTTACAGGTTTAAAAACCACATTATTGACAAGCTTTAAAAATTCATCACCAAACAGAACATTAAAATAGGATTTTACCATTTTTTGACCAACTTATCTTAACATTCATTAATAAATTATACACATACTTGTAAGTTTGTAATTAAAATAATGAATTATAACGCTATCAAGAACTTGCCATTCTTATTGTCTAAAAAAGACAATGCATTAAAATTGATAATTAAAGAGTAAAACAGACTGCCCCCTGGCTACGTTGGCAACTTTTTTGGTGACTTTTGAGGGCAGTCAACAAAAAATAGAAAATTCTAAGCAAAACAATAAAAATACGGAACTAATTTGATAACGGGGGTAATAGCGCCAAGTGCTGCTTGGCGTGATGAGGATCACGCCAAGCAGCGTTTCTTGCTGCTGGACTGAAATCCAATATGGCTGCTTAGCGGTAGTTTAATGATACACAATTTTAAAGAATTGTTTTGAAATACATTTAAATGTATTTCAAATAAAGGATATAGGAAGAGATTGAGAATAACCTAGATCAATCAATAAATAATGATTAATATGTAATACAAAGTAACATGTACTAATAATAGTATTATAAGCAGCATATAAGCTCATAATATTATTTTATCGTAATTTTATGTAATATTCATATAGTAATTATTAAAATGAACAATCGTCGAATTGTAAAAAAATAAAAATAATGCATAAGAGAACTCGTAATACAGAACTATAAATAAATAACATATGAATAGCTATAAAGGAACAACAAAAATAGTTATAAATGAATAAGATAATAATTATAATTAAATAATAATAATTATAATTAAATAACAAAGTATGTAGTAATATTTATAAATAAATGCTAAAAGAAACAATTAAAAGTAACGAATATTATGATTATTACCCATAGTAATAATTGCATTTTTTTTCATTATGAATGAAATAATTACATAATGAATGTTAAAATTAATTTAGAATATCATTTACAAAGTAGTGAAAGCGTGCAATATGAAACTTGCACAGTAAGTTCCTTCAACGAATTTCATCGAACAAAGAACGTAAAAAAAACATTTTTAAAACGAAAATAAATTATTTATAGCGATAATTAAAAGCACAACACTTATTCTTTTAAGAAAAAAATATTCTATTACTCACTCATTTTAGAAATATCCATATTCGAAAATAGCCCAGAATTACACAGAAGACGCAAATCAAAGAAAATTTATACTGAAAATGGTTAAATTTTTGAAGAAATCGTCTGAAATTAAAGGGTTACAGCGGAAAAAATGAATAAAAGTTATTTCTAATATACGTTATCCCCATGGCAACCACATCGACAGACAATAAAAATATTAAGGTAACCATATTGAAATATTATCGCCCATCTTGGCGAACATAAACAACAACTTGGCACTACTACCCCCGATATCAAATTAGCACCAAAAATACAAATTTTAACACTTACACAAGAGAATTATTAGAAATTAGGGAATAAATGAAACTTTTTAACAATAAGAAAACAAGGACTGTACCACTTTTAACAGACAAAGACTTACTTTCAGTTAGAAATCCAATTTTTTTTCAAGAAAAATAAGCCTTTTTAAGATTGCTGAGAAAGATGCAATACTCTACTCATTAAACTGCTGATTTTCTGTATCCTTTTCCATCTAAATTCAGAAATTTAGAATAGATTTGAATCTCAGAGGAAGTGATTAAGTTTCAGTTGAACTCGCAAAGCTAGTACTTTTTGATAATTCTCTCCAATAACAATAATCTCAAAATAAACAAAATCACAGTTGGTTTTTCAAATCCACATATCCATTCCCATTAACTATTCCTTTTACCATAACTTACTACGGTGTTTATTTATTCCTTGTTTATAGTATTTTCAAATAAACAGTCAAATTCTTTTTCACATTTTTACCAGCTGAACATTTGATAATTACAATCAAACCATCTAGCAATGCACATTATTGTATCATTTCATATTTTTTCTTTGCACTCCAAAAATTATTTTAGAAAAAGAATGCAAATCATAAATCTCAGATATACTGTTCAGGAAAAATAACAGAAGGCAAACTAAAAAAAATGAAAAGTGAAATAAATTTGCAGTGAGTTTCAAAGCCAAAATCTCAATAAAGTTTTTAATAAAAAACAAAATGTTTAACCAAAAAAAATATCGCATTTTTTTAAAACATCTGTATTTGAAACAAGAAAAAGCAATCAAATATAGAGAGCACATAATCTTATCAGAATAAGTCCGAATTTCAGTTACCAAAATACATGATTTGCAAGAATGAAATCATTACCACACCCCATGAAATCTAAAATCACCAAATCCAAGGGGCATCCTAAATGGTTCAGAAAAAGTTTCACTTACTCAGAATTAAAAATAGTATATTTTGAATAGTTTACATTTTGATAGGTAAAATCTCTATACAAACCAAGCATGAGAAATCAACATTCTGAAAGTGATAATTAGCTATGTACTTTTGCAGAAACAGTAATCAGTTACAATAAAACTTGGTAAATCATGCCAAATAAATAAAAACAACACTTAACATCATAATATCAATAGTTACACAAAACAATACAAGTAAAATTATTATTTAAAAACATATATATAAAATATATACAATAATAACCAAGAGGCTTGTAAGTTGAGAATTCAAATCTGAATAATTCTGACTGTTAGATTCGTACATAGCCAAAATCAGAAAGCTTTTTTTATAATAAATTTATGAAATAATGGTTTTACAAATAAATAAATAAATAATCATTCTGAAGTATTAAAGTCTTTTTATGTAGCATCACTGCAAAAAAGTTTGTGAATTTTTCAATCATTTCACTTTAATCATAACTTTTCAACAAGTCTTCAAAATTGATATTTAAAAAAAAATAAAGCTAATACGAAGCAGTTACAAGAAAAATTAACTATCATACCAGACAATGACAAAATTGTTCAATGTAAATTTTATCCATACCGTATACCGTCCACCATATCCATTGGCGCCGGTTCCAAATAGAATTCATGTTAAGTTTGCATTTTTGAAATTCAAGAAAAGAAACATTCCAAAATAAATTATTACATTTAACAATACTATAACAATTTCGAATCATGTTACCATATGAGGTGAAGATATGAATCACTAATAGGCATGCTTCAGACCCTATAGCGCGAAATTTAATTTACCAAACATGATCCGAAATAAACAAATTGCAATATCAATATGAAAATCTATTAGTTGAAAATAATAATTCAAATGTACTCTAAAATGAAGATAAGCAATTCAAATCCTATTTATTTAAATGATAAAAACTTCATCCTGCCTGAAACATTTTCTGAATCAAATGGAGTAACCTTTGGAATATTCAACAGGAAATAAAAAGCCAAAATGAAATATATTCATAAAATTATTCAAAAATTATTACTCACCCCACATTATTTTGAGTTCATATTAAATAAAAAGGATGATTATAATAATTTAATTGAGGCGTATTAAAATTATAGATTTACCTTACAACAGAGAAATCGAAAGTTTACATTCTTTGGTTGAGCTGTTATGCTCCTTCTGCGGTTTTAGTTTTACTAAAATTACCTACTCACTCCAAAATTTCAAAGTCCTCTTGGAAAAATTTGTTAAGTGCATAGAAATTTAATTACAATTTCACAGCAAAAATTTTATTAATATTCAAAATGTAAATAATTTTTTTTAAATCCTGGTTAATTTTTTCTTTCCAATTGGTACACATGTGTAACGTTTATCTTTGAAAGTTAAGGTTAGTATTTATATTCATGGACAAAAAGTTTCACTTAAGGTATACAAAAATTATGACGATTCTGCCTACAGCAGCAGGATAATCAAAACCAAGTCTGGATGCTCCAATGCGAGAGATGCCTTATCATCACTATTCATGATATTATGCACTACCATTCAGATCCTTTTTGATTTGGGATGATAATGAACTCTCGCATCCTGCTCTGAAATTTTGAGAAAGTGTTTATTAAAATTGTGCTACAAAGGTTTACGAAGTTTATTAGCTAAGGACCTCGTAATTTTGAACCTTGGTAAAGTGACGAGGATAACACATGGGCTGGCACCTCCTCTTTCCCAACTTCCACACAAAGCCAACGTGAGAACTTTGAGCCTTGACAGATTTAACAGAAATTAGCCCTTCTACATGGTAGGTTTGCAATGGTACTTGGACTCAAACTCATGAAACTCCGGCCACAAGTAGGTGACCATGACTACTAGGCTACCTCATCCTCTGAAGTTTTGAATTTTGCTGTCATCTTTTGCCTGTAGCTTTCAAGGCTTGCCTGCAGTTAATTTCAATAGGACAGTGTAAGATCACTCAGGATATACAAGATTTAATTTTTCATTGCTCTTTAAGTTGCAATGATGTCTTACACCACCGTTCTCTTGATTTGTCACCATTCGAACATCTGTGGTCGATCATTGGCAAATAACTGGTTCAGCATACCCCAACCACTGCTCCACGATAAACTTTAGGGACGTACAGAAGCAGTTCAGACTGATATATCCCGAGAACATGCCTATTTTCAATATCGAGTCGTGTCTCAATAGTAATGGGCAATTAAGGCAGTTACACAAAATTGTAATTTCTTTGAACTTTGCAAGTTGAATGGGGTCACTACATGAATCAAACACATTTATAATTCTTTTGTTGAAACACAATTGGCTTTTATATCCCTTGCCCTTCATGGTGTTGCATTTTGGATGACCATCAGTGAGAGATGCCTTAATTTTCTTGGGATCCTGGTCTAGTATGCAAAAATAGTCCCCACATGCGACCCTTTTATTAAAAAAATTTGAAGCATATACATGTAAAATTCAATAAAACCAATCCATAACAAAATGAGATTTAATTTGAAAATTCGTTTCCTATATTTTAAATTCGCAAAAGCATTAATACTGTATTCAAAATCAACTGTAATGTTAATGTTTTATTTTTAATATTCATCAAAAGCTTGAATTATTCAAAATTGATTCAATCATACGGTTTCTCAACTCATTAGCCTACTTTCACCTTAAGGAATGAACGCTCTCCAATTCGAGTTAGTAATCATCCACACAAAAATTATCATTGCTATTTCAATATCTGGGAATACTGTGAATAGTCTTTCTCTTGAGAGGACAAGAACTCCAAACCCAGTCCTTTCCCCCAATAACTATTCTTCAGCTTTATCTCCACATTTGTATAGTATTATATTTCTTGTTAATCTTACTTTTTCCCATTACTATTTTCTGCCTTTTATTCAGTTTTTCACCGTCGAAGATCAAATATGACTTGAAATATTGACATTACAAATAGAGTTCCTCCCTATGAATATCAGAGTTTTCTTGCATGCTATTTTAATTTCAATCTCATTCAAATTACTAATATTTTCAAAAAATCCAAACAGTTAAAATAGTTTCTTATATTTTTCTACTGCGCTTTTGTATGTTGTAAATCAGAGAATTGATTTTTGATGAAAAGTTTTTTTTACTTTAAATGTCTGGCTGTGTGTGGCTGCCTTCAAACGTTACGTCGGTGTCTATTTTCTCCAAGGAAAATTGCCCCTGTAATTTCTATGGGGAATCGCCCCATGTTTGTCTTACATGCTTATGAATACTTTGATACATGTTTATAAAAAATATTTCTTTGGCTTTTGATTCATAATATAATCAAGTGTTTCTTTCAGTTTTTATTTATGTCATTAACGATTCTAACAGTTTCACAGCTTTCAGCAAATTCATTTTTTTTATTCTAGACAAATAAATTTAGTTCGTCAATCCGAGCCAAAATCTCATTCCAAAAGATAATTTTAAAAAAAGGGAGTTCCAAATCATTCTTGTTTTCAGAGTTTTTTGCAAAAATCCGAGTATCCACTGACTTAAAATTCATCATTAATTAAACAAGCAAGGCTCATGACAAGATATGAATATTCGGCGTGTAAGTTTGCATCTGTGCGAGGTGACCAACATGCAACGTAATATGTGACGCTCATTTTCGTAATAGCTCTGAAGGTATATGTGATAAGATCCAATTTTTAAATAATTTCTTAATTCCTTTCTTTATTAACCGTTTGAGTCCCAGTGGGTCCCGAACAGCGCAACCGTGCTTTTTCAGAATGAGTACGAAAAGACCCAAGCAGCGTGATAGCACTTGTTTTATTTTATGTCGAGAAATACCAAGCGGAGCGATAGCGCTTTGTTCATTTTTACATCGATGAAGCCCAATCGTAGCTATAGTATTGTTTTACCTATTGTAAAATTAACTATTTACATTAAAAAGAGCCGTGTAATGTATTTGCTTCAGTAAATCTAAGCGTGCCACTTCAACAATGAGTAACGCACCGTCAATTGTCCATAATGTTCGAAATGTACTGGGTTTTCTCGACATAAAATCTCAACAGTGCGATCGAGCTGCTTTGAACTCAAACGGTTAATCCTAAAATTACAAAATTTCAAATTATAATCCTTATATATATGAATCTTCTGTGCGTCTGTATGTGACTAAACTCCTCCTAAACGGCTGGACCGATTTCGTTGAAATTTTTTTGTGTGGGTTCAAGTGGATTCGAGAATGGTTTAGACTCACAATTCGGTCCAATATCGCAAATAGTTAAAAAGATATTAATTAAAAACATTCAGAATATACAACTCAACATTCCCCTGCATTGTTGTAACAGGGTTATTGTTATAAAAATGACGTAAGTTAGCGTCGAAAATCGATTTTCAGCCAAACCCGGTCTTCATTGTGACAAAAAGGCAGACGAATCATGCTTTTTAGCGTTTTGAATTAATATATTTTTTCAAATAAGCTTTATATATATAAATCTTCTGTGCGTGTGTATGTGACTGAACTCCTCCTAAACGGCTGGAGAGATTTTGATGCCATTTTTTGTAGGAGGTTCGAGTGGATTCGAGAATGGTTTAGATTCACAATTTGGGCTGATATAGCTATTAGTTAAAAAGATATCAATTAAAACCAGTTTTAATAACCAGTTTTTGGCGTCAACTTTGATTTGTCTGCATTGTTGTAACACTGTTATTGTTACAGCAATGACAAAAGTTGGCGTCGAAAATCAGTTTTCAGCCAAAATGGAATTTCATGACGTTGCTCTATTGACTGTATTAATTAACTTTGCTTAAGAAATAAATGGTTTTAACATTTGATTAACGTGAAATATATTTTTACAATCTCAATTTCTGCTATTTTTTTTTTAATTTTTCTAATTTAAATTCCTAAAAAAAGATAAAACAATTTTTCAAGAAGATTGGTACATTTTTTTAACCAGTTCCAACTCTGCCAAGTTAATTTGAAACAAAATATTGTAAAACTTCAAAAAAATTTTGGAATTTTTTAATTAAAAAAAAAATTGCTTTCTTTATACATAAGATATTTTTAAAGAAGATGTATTTTTTCCGTCTTGGGGAGCCGTAAAAATACAACGAAAAATATTGGAAAAATCGCCAAATGCCAGTAATAGTTAATTATGGGAAAGCTACCTCAGAACACACGAGTTAGAGCGCTTATAGCGCATGTGCGGGAAAGCAACTTACGGAGAGTACGTAAGCAGATAAAAGATTTTTTTTGTCAGATAAAGATGTTTTCTTTTTGAATGTTTTTTCTTTTATAGTGATTGTAAATAATGAATTTTCCAGTATCTTTCCAAATCCAAATTATTAATTTGAAATTTAAGAAAGTATTCATTATTTCATGTATAAAATAAGTAATGCGATCTTAGTTTTTAATAATACACGCAACTGATAGTTTTCTTTTAGAGAAATAATTTACTGAAAAACCTTAAAATAAAAAAAATTGCTGCTCTGTTTTTATTAAATAGTACTATTTCCTTTTAAACCTTTTTTTATACAAGGAATGTAAATAAATTTTTAGGCATTCCCCTCATAGTTCTTTTTTCACAGTTACATATATTTAATCGAAAAATCAAGCATCCAGATAAAAGCAGTCGTTTCATAGCTAACGGTAGACATTTTTTGATTCATTATTTAACGAAAATTGATATAAATTAATACCAGGTGTATGCATATCAAATGAAACGATTGCTAACAGATGTCGCCACGCATATATGCAAACAATACAAAACCGTGACACGTGATTTTTTTTATAGTTTGACCTTTGATACTCATGTTTACGTTTGGACGAGTTTCAGCGTACATTGTATTTTTTTACTGTGTTGAAAATGTCGAATTCCATGCCTTACGACCACGATATGCGGACATCATTACTTTTTTGTTGCCGTCTGAAGAAAAATCCTGCCGAATCGCATCAAATACTTGTAGAAGCATACGGTGGCAATGCTCTGAGCCATGCGCAGTGCTACAGGTGGTTTGAAAAGTTTTAAAATGGTGATTTCGATGTGAGAAACGAGGAGCGTGGCAGACTAGGAAAAATATTTGAAGATGCTGAATTTCAAGCATTACTCGATGAAGATCTTGTCCAAAAGCACAAGAACATCTTGCAGAACAATTGAATGTTGACCAGAGCACTGTTTCCCGTCGTCTCAAGGCAATGGGCAAGATAATAAGGGTCGGTAAATGGGTACCACACGAGCTAACGGACCGTCTACAGGAAAACCGAAAAATCGTGCAGGAAATGTTGCTTGCCCGCTACAAACGCAAGTCATATCTCCATAGTATAGTGACTGGTGATGAAAAATAGATTTATTTTGAGAATCCCAAGTGTAATCGATCATATGTTGACCCCGGACAGCCGTTCAAATCGACCGCAAGGCCGAATCGCTTCGTCCGCAAGACAATGCTGTGTATTTTCTGGAATCAGGAGGGACCAATCTATTATGAGCTTCTCAAACCCGGCAAAACCATTAATACTGATCGCTACAAGCAACAATTACTTAATTTGAACGATGCTATACTCGAAAAACGCGAACAATACAAGAAACGGCAGCACAAGGTGATTTTCATTGATGACAACGCACCTAGCCACCGTGCTAAACCGACCAAGGACATCTTTACGGCGCTCGGCTGGGAGCCCTTAGCGCATGCGGCTTATTCGCCAGACTTGGCTCCTTCCGATTACCACCTATTAGCATCATTGGGACACGCATTGGCTGACTAGAGCTTCACTTCTTACGAAAACTTCAATTCTTGGCTTGATGACTGGCTGGCCTCAAAAGACCGATAATTTTTTTGGCGTGGTATTCACAAATTGCCCGAAAGATGGGAAAAATGTGTAGCTAGCAATGAATATTATTTCAAATAAAGAAATATTAACAGTTTTCGTAAATTTATTGTGTTTTTTTTAAAAACAATCGTCTCATTTCATTTGCATACACCTGGTAAATTTTTTTCTTAAGAATTAAAGTTATATTGGGTTTTATTATTTATTACTAAATTATTTATTAATAATAAATTCGTACATTGTCCATTTTCTTGAGAACAAAACTAGATTAGCTTTGTAAATTTTTAATCGAAAATAGAACTTTGAAAAAAAAATAGATCTTATTCCTCGGTGAGAAAAGGGGGTTTTATACTTGAAAAAAACCATACAACGCTCGGCTGAACGAAGAGAAAAGAAATCTGTCTGGCAAAGAGAAGTGGAAGAAATTTCAGAAAAGGGGATTTAAATGACATAAATATAGAAATCACTCACATCGCTCAATAACACACACACACAC
>BMAV01016877.1:0-18696 GCA_019973955.1 Trichonephila inaurata madagascariensis
ATAAAATTTTTGTCAGAGTTTTTCAAAATTTTTTGTCAAAATTTTGGGAAGGATTTGTACGTTTCTGTGTATAGATTTGAACTCTGATTTAACGAATTTATCGAGACCGAATATTTTATTCGTTAAATCAGGGTTATTCGTAATATCGGGCTCCGAAAAAAAATTCAACTTGTTTGCACTTACCTTTGGGAAATTCTATAATAAGCAACTACACAAAAAATATCCATTGTTAAAAATTAGGTACTTTTTATTCGACAGCTAAAAGTACTAAAAGCAAATATTTACGCGCATCAGTTAATTGAAAATTTTAAAATACTAAGAGATGCTTGACAATCTTTTTGATTCCTGACTCGATAAAATTTTTTCTCAACTTTATGCAGATGCGTGCTCTACATTCTGCTATATGAGGTATATGTTTTCACAATTTCCAAACAATGTAAAGAATAAGAAAATGTAACAGCTTTGATAGGAGTTTCATTAACAGTTTCTGCATAAAAATCACTAAGCAATTGTTTCCGACAATCTGCCATGATTAAAGGAATTTCTTGTCTTATTAAAAACTCAAGCGGTAGACTGCACTCATAACTCATCTACACCTGTAAAGTCTAATATTGTTCTGCACCCTTCACTGTCGAAATTTGCATCTTACAAAAAAAAAGGTTTTTACTGTTCTGGACAAAAAGGATGTCATTTGAGAAGTCCAATTTTTTTCTAATTCGAACTAAAAAAAAAAATTCGTTTGTTGAAGTAATTCGTTAATTCGGATTTTTTTTATTCGTTAAATAGGGGAGTTTGCCTTCATTTTAATCGGGGCAAAGAAAGAATTTGCTAAATCACGAAATTCTTAAAATAAGTGTTCGTTAAATCGGGGTTCAACTGTCCATATATATAAATAGGCAGGGATTGCTAAAACCAATTATCTGTGATTTTTTCTTATAAATAACGTATTTGTTCTAAAAAAATATGAAATTTAATATTGCAAATTCAGATAACCAAGATATTACCAACATCAGGGCTCCCCTGTCCTTCAGTCATTTATTCAATTTGTTAAATTCAAACTATTTGCTACCATTTTATAAATATGTATGTACGTCTTCATGTATGTTTTCTTTTTGTTCTTGTGTAAATATTTTCTTTTTGATACTTTTCTTTTTTTTCCCTTTTCATCCCCTAAATGTATTTTGCTATATATATAATGTGCAAATTGAGTGTTATGTTAAGTATTCTAATATATCCGTAAATATATTAGGATTTGGTGTTAAAGCTTATATTTTATCCATCTCTTGCAAATAAGACGAACAAAACCTATCTAAATTTAAAGCTCTTTGTTGACTTTTTGATTTGTAAAGCTCCCAGCTAGGCTGGTATCTTCAGGACTGGTACTCCTCCCAGAAAAACCTTGCTAATTTAAATCCAAAAATATTGCTAAATAAACCGGGTTACCAATAACTTTTTTTTGTCTTTAAATCAATAACCCAAAAATTGCTACCATTTTTGTGAAAAAATTAATTCAAATGCACAGGATTCTTCTGCATTTTAGAAGCAATTAAAAACGTTTTTTGCTCAGAAAATGATTATAGTAGAATTTCTATTAATGTGTCAATTTCTATTTGCGATATTGTCACCAACTATGTTCCAAAGAAGAAGACGTTTTGGCAACACTTTAGCTCCTAACGAAATTAATTTTAATATTAAAAGAAAAATTCGTTAGTGAAAGTTTAAATATTTCAAGGAATCTAAGCTCTTCATAAAGATGAAAAATGAATAAAAAAATTATAATAAAATGACAAGTACTTTTGAAATCAAAATATGAATATAAAAAAAAAACCCTTTTTTTAGCACTCAAAACTATCTCGAACTTTTATTCATGATAAATACAATAAATTTATCAGGGAAATTCCTTTGTCTTAATAGTACTTATAATTTTTATGTGCAATTAGTCACCATTTCAGAACAGTTTTATCCACATATATTTTCTTATTATAAATATAATTCGAATCAAGTCTTGTTGGGTATTTTGGCAGAAGTTTTTAGTAGATTATTTATCGATCATTTCTGATAAAATTAACAGAACTGCATATCTATTCAAATTATTACTTTATTTTTAAAAATTTCTTTCAATGTACAGGAAATTAAAACTTTTTGAAGCAAAAATCATTTTTAATCTTACAAAAACATCAATTCAGAATATTCAGTTTTACATAACAGCATTAAATTTTAATTTGACAATTCGAAACAAAACATCAAATTTATCTTATAAGATAGTCTGCGACATAAAAATAAATAAATAAAATAAAATAAATTTAAAACAAAAAAAATGTACTTCAGCTTAATGCTGAAGAGATTGAATTTAGAATAAAAAATTCTATTCAATCCGAAGAATTTTTTAATTAAATCTAAGCAGAGAGAAAATTCTCTTGCAAATAAAAACAATGCCCTCATTTTATTACAATAAGTATTATCACATAAAAAACTGTAGATTTCTTCGATGCAGCTAGACAAAATGATAAGAAAAAGATAATTCCAGATAATTTCTACCGTTAATCAAAACGAACCAAACGATAAAAAACGGAGCATTATGATTATGCATGCGAAAATGGCGCCGAGTCTGCACCTGAACTCTCACTTGAGATAAAAGTTGTTATTCCAGTTAGATTGCGAAACATCTGTTGTGGAAACACGGCGTGGGCATAAACGTGCTTTGGGTAGAAACGCCATGCTTGAATGAAGCCTGACTTTTTCGTTTGCAGCTGTTTTCAGATGACGTCAACAGACTGTGTGTACAAACTTGAAGGGCGTCTCACATGTTTTATACAGATAAGCCGATTTTACTATCTGGTTTCTTTGGAAAAATGCCACATAGAGATCGATGATACTTCTTTCTTTTTTTTTAAACGAATTATCAGTAACTGGATTATTCTTTGTATAGCACAGCTGATCGGTGAAGTCTATTTCATCTGAAAACGGGATTTTAATTTTATTAATAAATTCACCCCCCTTTTTTTTTTTTCTTTTTAAATATTTGTTCGTTATTCTGAGAATTGTTCTTGACCTTTTAGAACAAAACAAAGAACGTTTTTACTGAAACCAGTTCTGAGGGAAAAAAATCCGTCTATTTTTCAAAGAATATGATTCTCTCCCCACTTCGTAAATGTCTGGGAGCTCCAACTAGAACTTGATTTTGCAATATTGTAAAATCCGGCGTATAACGCGAACTTTGAACACAAAAAATCAGATCGAAAATTTAGGGTGCGCGTTATATGCCGGGTATAAAAACGATAGCTTTAAAAATAACAAAAAAAGAAGGGCATTAAAAAAAATTTACTTCTAGGAGTATCGAAACACTGTTTATTTAATAGAAACGACTTGCCTTATGAACAAGAACAGTTGTAGTTCTAGAAGTATACAATTTTTTTCAAAAGTCTGGTATAATACCTGGAATAAATTACTTCAAAACATAAAAACAATGTATACTAATGTGTTTCATATTTTTTCGTTAAAAAGGGGGTGCGCGTTATACGGCGAATATACCTAAAATTAAAAAATTAGCTTGAAAGTATAGCTGCGCGTTATACGCCGGATTTTACGGTATATTGTTTTATGCGAATCTTAGCACGTATTTGTTATAATAAAAATCATATTTTCAAGAACTTTTTGAACTATTTTTTTTTCTTTTTTAATAAGATATTTTTAATAATTTTTATTGATTTTTTTTACACCGTGATAGAAACTGCCGTAATTTAAAAGAATTAATTTTGAATCATAAATTTAGAAAAAAAAACTAGCCGAAGAATAAATTTTTGTTTTATAACTAGCTTTGTCGGTTTTTTACTTTTAAATTTTTGCTGTATATTATTTGGAAAAATGTCTTGATTTCATTTAACTTTATACCAAACTGACTAATCACTTTTATTAAAATAAATTATTCATGTGTTGATTATTTATTACCAATATTTAAATACAGTCGAACCTCCATATTACGAATCTCTATATAGCGAATTTTTCTCTACAGCGAACTTTTTCCAGGAACCAAGAACATTTCACAAACAAGAACATTTTCTATATAACAAACCTTTTCTTGTGATTCAAATCTTTTATCACGTTTTATGGCGGTCATAAATCTTGAACTGGTTTTTGCAGGTGCTTAACTCGCCGAGAGCAATAGAATTCTGGACGATTCATCCAAAAAGTGCAACCTCATTGTCCAGTGCACTAGAAACACCTTCGATATCCTCTTTCACAGTAAGTACAGTTGTCTCGTGTCCCCGTGTCCTTGAACTAGTCTCCGTTCATTTGTAGTGTTGATCCGTCGTACTGATAACTTTCTTTCTCGAAACTCGAAAATACTAAAACGTAAAGGCTTGAGCATCAAACAAATAAATTTAATTCCGCAGGAAGTGGAAAAAGGTGTCAAGAAAAAGGATATTGCTTTAAATTTTGGTATTCCTTCAAACAGCTTATCAACTATTATAAAAAAATCGAGATAAGCTACAAAATTATGATTCATCGAGAATTCTTGTTAAAATGTTAAGATTTCGAAGAGGCAGTTTTGAAGTGGATGCACACAATGCGAGATAAAAATATTCCGATCTTTAGATCTTTCGTAATAGAGAAAGCTCTTCAATTTGTGCAGGCATTGAGATACGACCAATTTCTAGGTAGCAATGGATGGCTAGAAAATTTTTAGAAATAACACAAAAAATAGGCCTGAAAGGATTTTTGATGCATTAAATTTAAATGCGCATGTGGTAATATATGTTTAGAATTTCTAGTTATAAAATAATACATGTTTAAATTTACTCTCTTGTATGCTTTAAATTAGAAAATGCCCTTATGTTCATTAATTTTAATGTAAAATTATTTTCTTAGTGTTGAAAATACAATGTATTTCTCAAGATTCTTTTTTCTTGTTTTCCTTGCAGTTTTTTTTTTTTAATGGATAAGATATATAAAATAAATAGATATTACTTTACAAAAAGGTGTAAATAATTACTTTTTTTAATACATAGTGCTTATGAATTTAAAATTTGTTTTATGTGGTTTTTACAATATATTAAAAGATAAACCTTTATATAACAAATTTTCTATATAACGAACTTTTTTCCGGGATTTAGCGACTTCGTTAAATAGATGTCTGACTGTAATAATAAATTGCAAAAAATTGCATTAAATCTGAAAATAAATGAAAAATTCTTATGCTTAAATAATTATATAAATTCAAAAAATAAATAACCCTTAAGATTTCACAGCATTTAAATAAATCACAAATCAAATTCCCCATTCTCGAATGAAGAATGAAACTTAGCTGAAGTTAAGAATAAAATTTAAATTATTGGTATTAAGTTGTACTATTAAAAATTACACATACAATATTTAACTCCGGTACTCATTATGCGAAATACATAAATTTTTAGAGCAATAGAAAGAAATACGTTAAAATTTTTGAAAAAAAAAGATTTAAAAATGAAAATAAATCATAATAAATATTTTAAATCTAAAACTATTGACATTGGATAAGTTTGTTGTTTTTAATTTATCTATCTGTGGCTTTGTTTCACTATAATATTGACAAAAACATTACAAGCAATTTACAACAGATAACATAATACGTAATATCTTGAGTGAAAAAAAGATAAAAATAAACTCTCCTAGTTTTTTTTTATACATATATTTTTTTATCGAATTCTCAGTTGCAGTAACATTTTAAGTCCCAAGTCGTAAGAAGTTAAAATATGATCTAAAGGCTGAAGAACACCCAAATTGAATACATATTAAGTACTTGGAATAAAAAACGATTAAGAGCTGACCAATAAAATATCAGCCTTTAGTGCGGCACCCTATTGGCGATACCAATTGCCGCAAGTAATTTTGAAGCCCAGTTTCCTCCCCAGAAGGAGGCACCTGAACTCTGACTATGCGAAATTGAACTTAGGAATTTAATTTTGCCTAGAGAGCAGCACCCTAGCCAACCGGTACTTCAAGGGATTTTTTACATGCCACCTAATCATACGACATGGCTGTTGTCGATTTTCAGCATCATGAAAATCCACCTAGGCCAGGGTCGAACCCACAACCTTAGGTTCACAAGGCCAACTACGCAACCCAGTCGGCTTTAAGGTATCCGACTACGTTCGGAACCGTGATTTTGCAAAAGCGAATAAATGGATAATTTTCATGATATTTAGTGTCACTTAGATTAGAATACATGTATAAAATTGTTTTAAGGACATTTCAACGAAAATAAATTATTTAAATACAATATTTTGGCAAAAAATTAACTTAGAATAATTTTTTTTCAAAATTTTCTCCTTTTGTGAAAAATGCTTCTATTATAATATTTTGCCTGCATTTAGCTCTGACCTCTCTACCGATGCTCAACTAGAGTTTTTGAAATATATAGCTTAGAAGTAGGTTTATCCATGTTTTAAGACTACAGAGGGGAGAAATTTTAAGAAAAAAACGCCAATAGTTATATTAAAATTGGTTGTAACTCTGAAAATAATGTGAATTTTTCAAAAATCATAGTTGAGCCTCTGTAAAGAGGTCTAAACTATATACAGGCAAAATATTATTATAATAGAAGCATTTTTTACAAAAGGAGAACATTTGGAAAAAAACATTATTCTAAGTTAATTTTTTGCCGAAATGTTGTATTTAAATAATTTTTTTTGTCAAAATGTCCTTAAAACAATTTTGAAAGTCTAATCTAAGTGACACTAAATATCATGAAAGTTATCCATTTATGCACTTTTTTAAAATCACGGTTCCGAACGTAGTCGGATACCTTAAGAACCATATAGTGTACGGAGAAAAAATAACTGAATGAACATTTTAAAAAGGAGCTCAGATAAGATGAACTAATGATGAGCTTAGAAATTAATGATAAGAAATTTAAAAAAAGGAAAGAGTTACGGTGATTTGTGCTTTAATTACTGAGTAAGAATGGTGTTTTCTTTGTTTCGTTTTTTTAAAGATTAGATTTTGAGCTACAGACCTCAAGAGTTTAAGAGGAAGGTGTTGTCAATAAAGGTAATTCTAATTTTTGAAGAATATTCAGAAAGTTGAAGAAATTTTTATAAGTAAGGACTTTAATTGCTTCGTGTTGCTCATTATGACGAGTGAACCAATGTACTTTATGTATTGTTACATGGTTGATTGTTTTTCAAATGCAGGAAATGCTCACACAATTAGCAGGCAGATTATATCGAAATAAATCTCAATTTATTCCATTTTTCTCAAGTACTTAGTATAGATTTTCTAATTACTTAAAGCAAAAACACACATTTATAAATCTACAATAGCACAAGTTTTTTTTTAAAAAATCATACATATATTGAGCACAACAACTCAAATACATAATCACAATTTGGCATAAGAAAACTGAAATGCACATTCGATATCAAGTATTTGATTCTACCAATGTTTTTCTCTGCATTTTCCGTGAATAAATTGGGAAGTATTTTCTTTGGTTTTCTAAAAATTTTCATCACATAATCATCCCAGATTCTTTTCTGGATTTTGGTAGAGACATCTGTTTCTGTCGCTAAACTTAACCCCAATTTGTTGCCTTAGAACTTGACATTATTGAGAGCATTATCTCAAGACCTTCAAACTATCTTTTCTGCCACAATACCTGTTCAGCAGAGAAGCGAACAAAGTTTAAACTAGGTTTCTTGTGCGAGACATTGAACTTTGGGAAGTTCAAAGGATTTTAACATATGGGTTTTGCACTCTCCCAACCTAAAGCCTAGGATGGGCATTAAGTCGATCGCGATCGACAAGTGGATTACCAAGTTATTTTGGGATAACCGCCTTCACAACACCTAAGTCGCGCATACTGAAAAATACATATTTATGCAACACCGACACCAGCTAGACTGGAGAATCGGCTTTTCACAATCAATGTGACTATGTTAACTTAAGCAAATGATTCGTAAAATATGTAGACGAAAAATGTGTCTTTATTGAAAGCGCACGTTGACGCTCAACACGTTCACTGCCGTCGTAGGGAAAAACGCGATCACAGCGATGCCAGCCATATAAATGAAATTTTCTTCACACGCCGACTGAAGAGGAGAATAAATGTTGATGTTCAGCTCTTCCCGTGATAGTCCCGGATTGGCTATTGAGACATCATCTCATACACCGCGCTTTCGCGGTATTGGGTTCTCGTGTTGATATCATGTTCCCAGAGGACACAGGACCAGGGAGCGAACAAATTAAGTACATATGTTGGTTTCAGATTCATCGGTTCAAGCATGTTCTCTGCTCTCTGTATTGAATACATCCACGTGTGCGCGCTCCACGGTCTAGCATACAACTTGACAATTTTGTATTACTTGTGTTTAGTAAACATTTTCAAAAGACGGGTAGAATTTCAAAAACAATTGTTAAGAAAAGAAAGCATGCAATTTTAATACAAAATTACCACACCTACGCCACTGAGTGGACCGCAGCATCTTAAAAACATTAGAAGTAGCCCACACACACACATACTCTGGAAAAGTCCGCCCACCTCTGAAAAGCCATGAGTTGATAAGAATGGGGGGAGGGGTAAATAACCATTTTGTCTTCTAAATTCGTTTTAACATCATGAGGAATTGAAGGATTAACATTTATGGAATGTAGTCAGAACTTCTAACTTGTGTGTTGAATACTGTTTCCATCCAAGAGATATTTTTCTGAAATGGGTCCTATGCATAAATATTTAGTAGATTGAAACCATGGGATATAAGTGTAAAATACTCACTTGGGGATTACAGTTTGCTTAAACTTTCTAGTCATTTATAATAAATCGTTTATAGTGTGAAAATAATTATTTTGTTAAAAAACGATCCATTTTTACATACATTTCAAGAAATATAATTTTGCACTTCAACCATTAATTAATATCTTCTATTGCGCTGATGGTTTTAAAAACGTTTAGTTACTGTTGAGTGTTTTACATTGCTGTTACGGACAAAGAAACTTTAAAATTAGAACGTATATTACTACATATGATATTAAATTAAACAACCTCTTATTGTCTTTTTACTATCAAGATTTGTTTATTTTCTGTAATCACTAAAAATTACATTTCTTTCATCAAAAAAAAAACGCGTGTTTGGTTCACATGAAATCTAATAAGAGAGAGAAAAAAAATTCATAAAAAAAATAATTCAGAATTTAAAAATTGTTTGAATTAAGCAGTTTTGTGTAAAATGTGCTGAATTGCGTTTCAGTAAAATAAATAGTAGTCTTATATAAACTAGAAGGTCGTTTGTGTCAAAACAAACTTCTGTTTTTAGAGGAAAATGCTCTAGATCTGATTTGTGTAAGACCTTGAAAAAACCCAAGTATCTTTTCATTAATATGATTGGCTATCTTCTTTAAAGTTCTGAGTTACTCTGTTTACTTCCTTGTTTAGAATTTTAAGTAAGATGAAAAAATAAAGTAACAGAACACCAGAGTTATTTGATAAGTTTCTGCTTCAGTTCTGTAGTTATCTTTGTCATATTTTTTTAAAATCAACTTTTGAATTTCAATGATTCTTACGGTGATATATTTTGCATTTTAATAAGATTCTTAATATTTTTAACGGATAAAAAAATTTTTTGAGGATTTGAATTTCCTACGATACTGGTTAAAATTGTACGTTATTGTTAATGAAAACAATATTAGATTTTGTATTCGTCTACATTGTTTATACATATATAAACAATGGTGAGACACACAAACATTCTCATCTTAAACAATAAAAAGAGAATGGACGACACTACACAGAACAAAGAAACTACGACACTACACGCTGCAGTCGACGAAATCACATGATCTGGGTGTGTGGACGGATATAATTCAAAAGGTTGCCGTTAGGCAGGTAGCTAGTTAAAATAATTAAACAGTTGTCTTGAAGGACTGGACCAGAGAATTTAAAGTTACTGAAAAGGATATTAGAGTGAATTATTACACACACACAATGTTGAATTCAAAACTAAACAGTATCACAGTGGTCTTCAAACTTTCTCGATTCACGGAACTCTCAGAATTATACGATGTTTTCGGGTGCCTTAAAATATTTGTAACACATATATCTTAAAATATTTAAAGTAGACCAATAAGTCATAGGTATTTCATGTAAAAACAATTTTAAAACAGTATTCATTTGTTATTAAAAATGTTTAATGCAATCCTAATATTCTAATATATATTATAAACGTGAAAAAGTTTGTGAGGATGTTTGGTTGTCTTTCAGGCAAAAACAACTGAATGGATTTTAATGAAACTTTACAATAATATACACTGGTGTGCAAAACTTAAGCAACAGGTGGGTTTATTGCCATAACTTCACGAAAAATCATCTGAGAGACATGAAATTCTGAAATGAGGGAGAGTATTATGTACGTAAAGGATGACGAAAGCATCGGCGCTGAAAAAGGAATACAACGCATACGGTATGGAATCAAAAAAAACAAGCTTTATTGAACGCATAGTATAGTGACTCATGATTGTCTATCCAACAGGAAGAACAACAAGCAGATGTTCCTTAATGTGGTATATGCCCTCCCCTTACTACAATGGTTGCTTTGCACCGTCTCCGCATACTCAGAACCAGCTGGTGCACATTTCTTGAGGTAGGAGCGCCCATTCCTCAATCAACATCTGTTTGAGTTGTTGGTTGTACTCCGGATGATGTGAGCGTGTGGCAATACGTCTCCCCAAAGCATCCCACACATGTTCGATGGGATTTAAATCTGGGGAGCACGCTGGCCAATCCATTCGAGTGATATCTTCACTTTCAGCAGCTCCTCAACAGCAAGAGTGCGATGTGGCCGTGCATTGTCATCCATAAAGATGAAGTCTGGGCCAATGGCACCTCGGAAAAGATGCAGATGGGGAAGAAGTACCTCCTCACAATAGCGATCCCCGGTTACAGACCCTCTGTCGAAAATGGGAAGCTCAGTTCCGCCATTCAGCATAATGCCAGCAGACAAGAACTCCAGGACCACCGTAACGTTGTCTTTCCTTGATGTTACTGTGATAAAACCGGGTCCCGATCTCTCTCCAAATCAAAACGCGTTGAGAATCGCTTCTGGTACTGAACCGACTCTCATCCGTAAAGAGAACACGACTCCATTGATCAGTTGTACAGTTTTTGTGCTCTCTGTCCCACTGTAAACGGTGTCTTCGGTGGCCATCTTTCAACGGGAGGCAGTGTTCAGGACGGCGGGTGAACAGGCCCCCTTTGTGAAGGCGTCTGGCCACAGTAAACCGCTACACTTGTCGACCTGTTACTGTACAGAGTTTCTGATAACGGCGCTTGCTGACTGCTGTTGAACTTTTTTCGCCTGCAGGATGATATATCGGTCATCCCCTGCAGTTGTCGTCCTCGGGCGGCCACACCAACCTTTCTAACAGCTGTACCTATGGTTTGGAACGCTTTCCAAGCGCGCGAAACGACACTTTTGTTGATTCGAACTCTGCAGCTACACTGGTGACAGTACGCCCCTCCTCCAGCTTTCCGATCATTCTTCCACGTGTGAAGTCATCCAGATGATTTCTTCTAGCCATATTTCACGAACTGACTCACTGGCACTTGCAGAGAATATGGTGAATTGCGTCTCCGTCCTTCATTTCATTCTTCTGTTGAGCAGCGCGCGCCGACATCACGCGTTTTGCGTACTCTCACATCGCTTCTGACGTTTTGTTCCTTATATTTGCATACGCATGACGTTTCTACTGACTTACGTGTTCCCTCTACTGATCTCCAGACCTCCTTTTCTGCAATTTCATGGCTATCTGCTAAATTTTTACATTGTTGCTTAAGTTTTGCACACCAGTGTAGCTTATAAATCAGAATAAAACACAGGCTATAATTTATAAAGATATTATGTGAAGTTTTCAAAATATAAAGACAATTGTCAAGAAAGTAGGAAAAAATTCTGCCATTTGCAAAAAGGCCCGTGACAGCATTCATCTATCTTTTTTATCCCTTTTGTTTTGTCTACGCCATGCCTCAGTGCGCTCTCGCCTTTAATTCATTCCGTTCATCAGTGTAATCACTATTTTTTTTATTTAATAATAAAATGTCAAAACTTGAAAAGGTTTTTTCTCCCATTTTAAAGCTCTCATTTGAACTGAAATTTTCTATACACTATTGTTTTGTGTAAAAATACGATAGTTTAAATATAATTAATTAAAATTAATTGACTCAAACTAATTATTTAAAGAATTACTGATACAGCCACGTTGGTTTCATTTTTAGCAACTTGGGTCAAAATTTTGAAAAAAAAAATTTCTCACGTTTTACAGCATTCAGTTTAACTGAAATTTTATATACATGATTGTTTTGGATGACAATGCGATACTTTAGTGATAATTAATAAAAATTAGTTACCACTTAATGTTTTGATTCTGCCTTTTGTATATACATACTTATATTAATTGTAATTATTTAATAAAAAGTAGCTAAAACAAAATTTTTCTTTGATAATCTAAGTAGGAATTGACTTAATTTTTTTTTATGTGTAACATCTTTTCTCTCGCTTGCTGGATATTTGTAGGAGTGATTTCCTGAAAAGGGACGTATGTGTGTAACAGGAAGTGACGTAAGCGTGCGCTATTTGATTTGACCAATGAGAGCGCGTGGTGGTGTACAGCGCATCGGGGTACAGCTCTTGTAGCCATCAAGCACTCGAGCACTTGACTCTAAAATTCACAATCGGTCTGTAAAACAGAGAAAATAAATTGAACAGAGATTAGAACAGAGAAAATAAATTTCTTATCTACACACTAATCCTAAGACCAGTTTTAATCAGTATGCCGCTCCAATCTAAGCACATGCAGCTAAAATTCATATTAATCAAATTGAAGTTTCTCAAAGCATCATTCTCCGACAAATATTAAAAGCTCGATGGTTCATGAGGAATAAAGACCTCAGATCCGCGAGCAAAATGATGTCTATCAGACAATTTATCAAAAAATTAGCAACTAACTTCTTTCAAAAAATTGATAACTCTAATAATCCTTCGCGATCTTGGATATTAAAAAGTATATCCCTGATCCTAATTTTAACAGACCCAATAATATTCTTTCAGGTCCTCTCTTCAATTGAAATTCTTAATTAAATTCATTTCACTCTTCCCACCCAACTTAAAAGCTTACTTTAACTCCTTTCAGAGCCTTCGTAACCTAATGGTTATAGTAGCTGACTTGAAATGAATCGCCCCGGGTTAGGCTCCCAGGAACTCGCTACTTTCAAATTTACTTTAAATCACTTTAATTTTCCCTGGAAAATTATTTATCCAGTTCAAATTTAAATTTACACGTTCTTTCCTATTTTTCAAAATGTATTTTATTTTTTATTAGCTTTAAAAAAGCTGTTTTTCTTATTTCAACTCATTCAATGTTTCTCTCATTTCTACAACGACTGAGTTCTAAGCTGCATTCCCATTGGTCAAGCCTCACCTCGCCCACCCACTGATCGAAATTTGTTTTCATTCTCAGTGCTTGCATCGTTTTTGAAGATATTTTTCTAGCACTTAAAGCATTTTAGTAGTTTTAAATTTTAATTTTTTTACTCTCATAGAAGAATACTTTACTTTTTAAGTATTTTTTTTAGTAACAAAGAGGAAGAGTGAATTCGTCACAGTCACTCAAAATCCTAAAGATAAGAGGTTATAGCTCGGAAGAACTAGATACTCTGGTCATCCCCAATGATACTCTAAATCCACTTCGCACATACCAGCAAGTCTTAGACTTCATCCGGGATAAGCTTACGATCCTTTCACTCAATTGTCAAAGGGCTCACAAAACAGATTTCGACGACGTTATTTCATAAAAATGTTCGTTACTCATGTTGTCAGAAACGTGGTTAGATAATGACGAACGTGTTTCGATACCTAACTTCGATTGCTGCATACAGTTTTAACGACCGGGCCGCAGAGCAGCTGGTGTTGCGATCTATCGCAAACAGAAAAACTCACATGTTATGAGCATTACTTATCGTCAAACAAGCGGACTGGGTATTGTTAGTAACGATATTGGGGGACATATGTATGTGCTGCAGAATGCTTATTTGAAAACGGACAAGCAGTGATTTCGGAGGTCGCATACATTTCTTGAAATCAAACGGTACAAAAAATTAAGGATTTCCTGCATTTTTCTACTTTTACCATATACCGAAGGTGGTTCTGCTCTTTCAAAGAAAACTATCACTCGCTTCCCATGATTTTGAGGTGATTTTAACTTCAGTTTGCCAAAAATCTGAGCCGCTCATAGCTATTTTGAATGAATTCAAGATCGAAATGAACACAAATCAAAATGTTTCGACAGCTAACAGTGGTGATGTTATTGAAGCTGTTTTTCAACGGTTTTTAAATACTTTGAAGTCACAAGTATATGTGTCATATTTTACTTATCATAAGTCTATTGTCTCCGCTCTTTCCGAAATTGATCAAGAATAATTATTTTTGATAAAAAAATTGCATTACTCCTTGTGTTAATTAAATAAAATTTTCCTTAAAAATATAATTATTCGATAGAAAATTATTTCCAATCATACCCAATTTATTTTTTTCAGGATATAAGTTACTATTGCGTATTTAATAAGATAACATGTTAGGTGTTACACATCATATACGATTACTGTAAGGCTCGTTTCTCTTTTTTTTTATATTACTTGATACGATTGAACTCATCCACCGATGCTATGCATTAGGATGATAATAATAAACATGTCAAATAAATTCGATTGAATATTTTTTTTATTAATAGATGCATAAATATTGTATCCCTGTTACTGAGCCTGTTTTTCTTAGAAAATTGACGGATAGGACCTCTTTTTTATCTCGAAGTGAACTTGTTCGAATAAATTGAGGAGAAAATAAAAACATTTAAACTCAATTAGTAGAATCGTTTTTATATATGTGGTTGCAGTTTTTTTTTTTTTGTTGATCTGTGTTTGTTGTTACTTTTTTGCCCCCTGAAACGGCAATATCAGGTTCAAGTCCACGAAATTCATCGCGGCAAAAGGGGGGGTTGTATGCCTGTCGTTACCCCCCTTTTTTTGGCCCATGCGGTGGAAAAAAGTTTTGGGCCTCGCTTCCACGCCCAATTTAGAAGTAGAACTCCCGGGCGGTGGGGGCCCTCCCCCCTTTTCCCCTTTTCTCCCCAGCCTCACGAGGGACTGGCGGCTCGACGGCTTTTTAAAGGGGAACCACCATCCCACAAAGGGCACAAACCCATTTAAAAAACACCCATGCCTTCCCCGGGGTTTCGAACCCAACCCTACTGCACCCAATAAGCGTGTTGATGGAAATATTTCTTTTTTATCTGCAACATTTTGTATTTAGAATAATTGTTTTCCCGGAAGTCTTATTGCAGTACCCAGTGAAGGGCGGGTTTTTTAGACCCTATCATTTCAGAAAATTTTCCCTTCCCCTTCAAATTTTTTCATAGCAATCTGGAAATTTTGGGGGATGGAATTATCTCAACGGGAAAAAAATTGATGAAAAAAGCTTCAAAGTTATATGAACCTTTTTTCTCAAAAAAAAAAATTGGGCCCTCGAAGTCAAATCTGAATAAAGTAACTACGAGAACTAAAAAAATTCCCCCAGCATAAATCAAGCAAAAAGGGGGATTTTAATAGTGAAAAATTGAAATTAATAACCTTTTTCACACTGAAAAAGGGTTGATTGTCCCTAAAAAATTTTTTTTTAATCTTAAAAAGTGGAAAAATGTTTAAGGTTTTCCCGACTTCGTACGGAACCGTGATTTAAAAAAAAATAAATGGATAATTTTTTGATATTTAGTGTCACTTTTTGATTAGAATACGTATAAAATTGTTTTTTAAGGGGGAGAAAAAATTTTTTAAATACAATATTTTGGCAAAAAATTTAAATTTGAATAACCTTTTTTTAAAATGTTTTCCTTTTTTGGGGAAAAATTTTCTATTATAACAATATTTTTCATGTATAATCTTAGACCCCCGTATAGAGGCTCAACTATGGTTATTGAAAAAATTTACATTATTTTCAGAGTTCCCAAACCCAAATTTAAATAAATCGGCGTTTTTTTTTAAAATTCTCCCCTTGTTTTCGTAAAACATGGATAAACCCCCACCCTAAGTTTATATTTCAAAAAAATTTAGTAAAGTTCTGTACAGAGGTCTGACCTTTTACAGGCGAAACATTATTATAATGAAGCCTTTTTTTAAAAAGGAGAATATTTTTTAAAATGGGTCATTCTATGTTCATTTTTTTTTTCAAAATATTGTAATTTTAAAAAATTTTTTTTTGTAAAATTTTTCCCAAAACAAATTTACATAAAATTTTTTAATCTAAGGGACACTATAAATATTATCCATTTATATGCTTTTTTTAAAATCACGGTTTTTGGGGCGTAGTCGGATACTTTAAAAAAGGAACCGAAAACCCTAAGCTCAGAAAAAAATTTCAAATATCAAAAAAAACTAATCTGTTATCAGATCTGAAATTTGGTGGCAAGCTGCACGATAACATCCCCAAAAAAAAGGCAACAACCCTCCCCCAAAAAAAAAACGGTATATTTGAGATTTGTAGGGGACTGTGTTCTTAATTTTTTTCCAAATTTGTACACAATTATGACCAAAATAGCGCACATGGGAAAAACAAAAAAGCACTTGATTTAAAATGCACACATAACTCAAAGTTTTTTTTTTAATTTTTTAAAAAATTTTTGAAAAATTTTTAAAACTTGAAGTTTTTAACCACCACCCATCCGGTGTAGTGGAAAGTGACGCTGGGCGGGGTGCCGAAGGGACGGGGGTTTGGGCCCGGAGAAGGCATGGGGTGTTTGTAAAAAGTATAATGCCTTCACGGCATGGGGGGAAATTGCCGTCGAGCCCATGTCCCCCCCGGGGGGTGGTGGAAGGGAAAAAGGGGGAAAAAAGGGGGGAGCCCCCGGGCCACCCCCAGGATGTTCTACCTCAAAAAATTGGGGGGTGAAACCGACCCAAATCGTTCTGTCAAAACCCCCCTGGTGCTTAAAAAGGGTAACGACAGGCGGGAAAAAACTGGGTCTTAGCTACGTTTAAATTTCGTGGACCTGATCCGATGTTACTGTCGATCAGGTGGCATAAGTAACAACAACAACTCTTTTATAACCAATCATCAAATTTGAAATTTTATCTAAATTGTACAAGTAGAGCAACAAGTACAAGTCTGATGTCCCTTATGAATTTTTTGGAGAGCACGTGGTTGCATTTATCATGTGACGTCATGAAAGCCCATTGCGCACTGTTGATCATCTGTGAAAGCGATGGTAGTCCTTTTTTTCCAGTCCCTTACAAATGGCTTGCTCAGTGATTTAGCTATTACACCGTAGATACGAATATGTTTCCAGAACTGGTTTACGAAGCTTAAAAAACTTCTATAACTTCATGAATTGATTTCACGGTTGAGTAAATTTTCGACTGAAATTGTGCGCTCTGCATCAGAGCATTCACCATCTTGAAAAAGAACTTCCAAAAAATGAAATAAAATGCTTCAAAAATAAAATTTTGTAAGTAAGCCTTATCACAAATTTATAGTAATAATAAGCAGCATAAACTCTTAATCAACAGTTCAGCAATATTTTTCGATGCGAGTATTCAAATGAAGTACTAAAATGTAAGAACGACAGCCAAATAATAATAATAAAAAAGATTCTTAACTATGCAAATGGAAATGAATTACAATTATTTCCGCAATTGTAATTTTTAAAAAATGTTTTTTAAATTCGAAGAAATGCGAAATAAGCGATGTTTAAAAGAAGGGGGGAGTTAGAATAGGCAAATATCTATACGTTGAGAATGTGATAAATAATAGAAAACTTATCACATATATGAAAATAAAATAAATTAAGATAATAAAATGGAAATGAAATAGAAAAATATTAAATAATGTATTAGAATAAAACAGAAATGAATTACAATCATTTACATAATTGTAATTCAAAAAAATACTTTTTAATTTCGAAGAAATATACGAAATAAGCAATGCTTAAAAGAAGAAAGAAAAAGAAGATCGGCAAATATCAATACCTTGAGAATCTGATAAATAATAATAAAAAAAATTAATCACATATAAAAATAATATAAATTCAGATAAATAAAATAAGATAATAAAAAATTACACTGAAGTAACAGAAGTTATGATTTTTGATTTCCCATAACTTCTTATGTCGGAATTCTGTATTAGAATATCACGAGATTTTATTTATTATATTATTAATTCCATATTTTATATATAATGCAAATCGAAACAATCTAAGGGTAAGTAGGAAATAATTTTGTCTTCTTTTTATGATTTTTCCAATATTATACAGGGTGATTCTAAAATCATGGGACAAACTTTGAGGTGCTGGTAGAGCTCACTAAAACAAATATTTTTTGTATACGAATATATGGGCGGAAGCATTGAAGCACAAAAGAAAAAATAACACATTAACGGAAACATAAAACATTCATAAGCAGCATACTTAACGAGTGATTCCATACAGAATAAAGTTTTAGAAATTACATCCATCAACAGTCCAACAGTAAAACTCTCCAAACGGTTCGTTGACTGACACGTATACGACGTGCTACAGCCCTAGTACTTGTGTCGGGTGTTACGTCCACATGGTCCAAGATGACTTCTTCCAGGTGTGTTTGTCGTACAGCCCTCGATCTACCCCCCCTCATCAGTACTATGGCAAATG
>BMAV01016878.1:0-18063 GCA_019973955.1 Trichonephila inaurata madagascariensis
AATGAAAAGAAAAACTGTAATAAAATGCAAATAAACACAAAAATAATTTCTTTCCACTATTTTGTGATTTCATTGAACACTTTTAATTTCTCCCAATGAATAATGAATTGAAACACTCCCATGTCTTAGTTAATATTAAGCCTGTTAGATATTTTTGTAAAGAAACTTTCCCACCAATTCTTTTTGAGACGACTTTGGTAAGCAACGATCCACAGTGCAGCTGATAAGCAGAAAAACCTTTTCTACTGCAGTAGGGCCACGAATGAAATGAAGGGCTTAAAAAAGATGGATAAAGGACCAATACACTGTGCACTAACATTCTATTTTTTTAAAGCTTTGCTGTGGTGTCGGGAAATTGGGGCTTATTTTGATTCTTCAAAAACTATTTAAAATTCAGCATGCTTATTTGACTTTTAATAAGTATTATTTTGCGAAATTCGCAAAAAATTGTGCTTAATTGATAGAACTGTTTGCGGCTGCTCCATGTTTGGGCCACCCGTGTGTGGTGCACCTGCTGCACACCTGAAAGGATCAGCCCTGTACTTCGGAAAGACGTATATATACATCTGAGGAAATTAATACTTTGGCTGAGAGAGACGTTTATATACGCGCGCTGGGGGTACTTAAGAGGTAAAAGTCGTATTCTAGCGTTAGCATCAAAGTACAGTATTATTGAATTGAATGCGTTGTTATTGAATGGTGGGAAGGGGAAGGGTGTGATGAAAATTGTGATTGAATATTGGGTCACAAATATTGAAAGTTTGAGAAGCACTGCCCGAACCCCCTTTGTAAGTCAGACTTTCCGAGAAACCCGTTCATAGCGGATTTCAATTTAACGTAAGAAACATGCATACCAGATTTAATTATTGTAGGTCTGTTGTTGTTGTTGTTACTCGTACTACCTGATCTGTAGTAACATCAGATCAAGGTCCACGAAATTCATCGCGGCTAAGGGCTAGATTTTTACGCCTGTCGATACCCTTAGCTTTGAGCACCCCACAGGTAACAGTACGATTTTGCTCGGTTCCACTCCAATTTTGAGGGAAAACATCCTGGGGGTGATCAGAGGCCACCCACCTCTCTTCCCCTTCCCCCAACCTCATGAGAGGACTTGTAGCTCGACGTCAATTTAGAGTATCCCCGTGCCGTGAAGGCACTATACATTTACAAACAGCCATGACTTCTTCGGGATTCGAACCCAAGCCCTACGACACCGCAGTCAGCGTCACTAACCATTACACCGGATAGGCGGCATTGTAGTTATATTAGTTCGAAAACGAGAATTTTTTTATCAATACACCCCAGTAATTGCCCAATTCCCGAATAAGAGTAGATTTTTATAAAATCGATTCTTAGTGGATCTCTTTTCAACAAAAGAAACATGCTTAAGAAATTTTAAGTATGTGGATCTAACAGTTCAAAAACAGGAAATTCTTTTTCTGTAACTCCCCTTAACCTTTCGCAACACCCGGTAGAGAGCTGATTTTTGCAAAACCCGTTCTTGGAAGAGCTCTACTTCATGAAAGGAACATGCCTAAAAAGTTTCAAAAAAGTTCAATAGTTTCAAAATGGGAATGTTTTTCTATAACACTTCCTAATCCCCCACAAAACCCCTTAGGATTCGATTTTCGCAAAACTGTTTATGTAGAGAACCTCTATTAAATGAAATGAGCATGCCTAGCAAATTTTAAATCTGTACTTTTAACAGTTCCAAAATGGAAATATCTATCCATAACTCCCCCCGTAACGCCTCTTGGGGTCTATTTTCGTAAAACCTCTTTTGTAGCGGATATCTACTCGCTGAAAGCAGCATACTTGCCTTTTTTCAAGTCTGTAGATTGAATAGTTCAAAAACGGGAATGTTTATTTATTTCACTCTGAAGCCCCCTCATCTCACCTTTGGAGTCAATTTTCGCAAAACTCATTTTGTAGTGGGTCGCTACTCCATGAATGAAATCTACCGTCCCAATTTCAAATTTGTAAGTTCTATAGTTTATAAACGGAAATATTTAACTACATCGCCCCTTAAAAACCGCGCAACACCCCTTGGGTGTCGATTTTCGCAAAATCTGTTTTGTAGCTGATTTTTATTCGCCTAAAGGAGTATATTTACCAATGATCAAATATGTAGTTTAATAGTTCATAAGCAGGAATATTAATCTACAGAGCCCCCCTTAAGCCTCCACAACGCCCCTTGGGAATCAATTTTCGCGAAATTCTTCAAAAACGGGAATATGTATCTCTAACGCCACTTAAACCTCCGCAACACCTCTTCTCTATGAAAGGAATGCACCGAATTTTAAGTTTGTAGATCTAATTGTTCAAAAACGGGAATAATTCTCTCTATATGTGTCAATTTTCACAAAATCCGTTCTTAGCGAATCTCTACTCCAAAAAAGAAACGTGCCTAAAAAAATTTCATTCGTAGGTCTATTAGTTCAAACACGGGAATATTCGCCTCTAATGCCCCTTAGTCGGGAACATAGTTTTACTAACTCAGAAACCTTCGCAGGAATATGTCCAACCATTTTCCCCAAAGTTTCATCACAATCGGATGAACGTCTTAGGAAGCCATAACACACACACACACGCACACACGCACACACACACACATTCATTTTTATTTATATTGATTATAGATCAATTAAAATAACATCTTTTCAAATTTTTCGAAAATTTGATGCATTTCCAGGAATTCGGAAAAAGCCGTGAAATTAGAAGCCCTAGTGTGCATGGATACCAGAGGGGAGGGGACAGGAAAAGGTTAGTGGTAACAAATGAAAGAAAAAGAGTTGTGCGAGTCTTATCTCTTGCTCATTTCATCATTTCACTAAAACAGTTCAAGGATTTGATAAATCACTTACTTTCTTTAGGGAAATGACCTCCAAGAGAAGTTATTGTAACATTTTCCATCATTTGATCATATTCCTTAGGGATTTGATCCAATTCATAAATTTTTTTTCACCATTTCCCTCCACATATATTCTCTCTCTCTCTCTCTCTCTCTCTATATATATATATATATATATATATATATTCAAACATATATACAAAGATAAGGGCAGTTTAATTAGAAAGAGGAATACTTTTCATTAATTTGGAAATATTATACTTCTATCCTGAGCTTTCACAGATAATTTCAAGAAATTTTGTCTTAGCGTTTTAGTCAGTAAATTTAATGATAAATCATTCACTGATTGATTATTCATTACCAATTTCATAAATTAATTATGATTATTCATAAAATATTTATTGCATTAGTATTACTTTTAGAAAAAGATTAACCATTCGTGCAAAATTTTGGAATCGTAAAATAAAAGTCAAAATATATAATAACTATCACAAACCCAAGTTTTATTTCATTTTGCAGAAACTTAAATAATATCTGTTCGGAATAATGTATATCTAACCACTTGTCCTGGAAATGAGCTAGAACATCAATTAGCTGGTTTAGAAAAAAAATGTACAGCCAAATTTATATTTACTCTTCAGGAATCCTTTTGTACAATCTTATTTCGTGAGGTAGAGAAATATGTATGAGCTCTGAGCCTTTTTCTTCAGTTCTAATATTCAAAAGCTAGGTACTTATCTTTATTACCTTAGAAATGGAATTCAATTTGAAATGTAATTTGTTCATTGCGAATAGTTTGAGCGAATCCACCAAGCCGGCTTAGGATGAGAGACCAACACCATCCATTCGAACGAGCATGCACGGTGAAATAACATGTAGATGCGCCGATCTTTTGGAGCAATTAGTAACCCGAGTTAAACTCGGAACTTTAAGAAAATACAATGGATTCGGTTGTAAACGAAAGGGGCTCCCTGCATTCGGTCATTCATTCCTAATGTTACACGTTCACGCTTTAATACCTTCTCAGAATTACTTAATGGGAGTTGATTCGTTGCAAGTCGAGGAAATAGCGTGAGGACCGATTCCCCAGAGCCAATGCGTTAGAATTTATCTTCGTCAAATCTTTGAGAATAAGCAGGCTTGAGATCACGAAATTTTACCAGTGGCCAAGTATTCTGATTAGGCTGCACGCGATATATATGCCCACCTTTATGTCTTACGCAGAGGTCTTTTTCTTTATTGTCTGATTAAAAGGTTTTTGCGGGAGAAAAACTGTTTGTGCACTGGGCCCTACTTGTAGAAGTGACGGGGAAAAAAGAAGGAAATGTCCACTCAGTACAATGAATTCGTTTCATATAAGCATTGATTTTACCCTCACTTTCTTAACATAATTGCTTCGTTAGTGGATACGATTGATGTTTGGGGAAAGAGAATACGGTTTTTTTTTCAAGGTTTATGGAACGGTTCATTGGGAGAAGGCTTATAAAAATGAAATGTGTCATTAGATTAGATTTATTTGTGAACGAATTGGAAGGAGTAGGAATGAGATAATAAATATTAAATCAGAAATTCGTATAAAAAGAAGGGTGTTTTTTAAATCCAGAGTAGGTGGATTTTAACAAAATAATATGAAACCAGTGGCGCACACAAGGAGGGGGGTCATCCTCTCATCCGCCCCCCCCCGATATTTTTCCTGTTGATTTCAATCCTATGTACAAAGTAAGTTAAATTTAATTAAGTACTTGTTATATTAATGTTTAATTTTATTGATTTATGCTAATTATTTATTCAATAATTAATTTTTTACTGTTTTTTTTTGTTCTCGAAAACCGACACAATCAAAAGAATTTGTTAGATAGCGTATTGGAGCATGCTACAAGAATGCTGCATTTTCGATCCTGGACCTCCCTCCCACTTGGAAAATTCCTGTGTGTGCTACTGTAGGAAACGAATTATGTTATCACCATTAATATATATGTAATAGTTTGGACATGAAGAATAAAATGTTTCGGGTAGTATTTTAGCCATCCACTGAAATTATTGGTATTAACTTATAATTATCTAAATTGTAAATGTTTAAAGAAAAAGCATAAATTTTGTGTGTGTGACAGAGAATCGATTAGTTGAATCTACTATAACGTGCATGTTAGAATAACAAGTCTCAATTTTCGAGAGCACTTATGTCATTTATAAAATACAATTTATTATTCAATAAACAGATGTTGCAGTTGTGTCATGAGTCGAAGCCTTAGTTGGACCGACGACCCGCCGTGTAGAGAGGCATATGCACATTTAATCTGTCGAGGCTCAAAGTCCTCTTATTGGTGTGGTGTGGTAGCTTTCAGAAGAGGATTTCGACATTCAGAATTACTATGACCGACTCTAATATTAAAGTGCGAAGTTAATAAACATTCCCTCACTTCGAATTATGAAAAAAGATAAATAACACCTCTTATTTTAAGGAAGTATTTTTTTTTCTCATCAATTTCTTTTGAGTTTTTATTATAAGGTCATATACTTATTTTTATTAAAATGAGTGAAAGTACTTAGCAGTAAGAGATTACACATATGCATCCAATAATATACTAATTAAGTTACTTATATCACTTATAGTAACTTAATTATCGACACAAGAAAAACAATTACGTTTTTCTACATTTTAATTAAACGAAGGATGTATTAATGTGCGTATGTGTAAATATTGGAAATGTAAGAGATGATGTAATTTATACTTCAAAAAATACTGACTTATTTCATTTTGAATTAAATGCGTATCTCGAATTTAGAAAAAAATTTGAAGTTCCTTATTTAATTGTGGTCTGATGTCCTTTAAGAAATATATATACTTAATGAACATAAATAATTTTAAGTTAAATCAAAAAGCATAAGTTATTTTAGTATTATTTTCAATTAAAAATGTATAGATCCTTATTGAATGGTATGTTTCTATCCAATACAAGAAACACTAATCGCATGTGTCATTAAGGAGCCATGAGTCATAAATTGTCATTTAAGGTGTTTTAATATCCGTTCTTATACTTGGAAGGACATTTAAAAATTAAGCATTAGGTAATAAGTAATATGTGAAATGAATTAATATAATTTTTGGGATGATTTTGAAAAGACTGTTACTGATACATTTAAATAGGTCGTAATTTTCATTAAAATAATTTTTATCAGCTGCATTCCTTAAACTTCTTTCTTTTACAAGATGACAGTTAGACTATTTTCAGGGACCCTTTTTAAATCAATTTGTCAAGATTTTTATTCTTTGATTCCAACTTTTTTATAAAATTGATGGAGAGAGAGAAGTAGGGCTTTTTTAACAAACAAAAATTTCATGAGTGATAATATAGGAACAAAAATTGACGAAGCAGTGACTGGAATTTGCTCTGAAATTCCAACGAATTTCACTTATGTAACAAGCTGAACATTCCAAAACAGTAAAAAAGAGGTCATTTAAACTGGGTGACAAACAATTACTTCAGCAAAACGTATTTTGTATACAGCTGTCCAATGAATAAATTGTTGAGCCCAAAACTTCCGTTTGTGCGAAATCCGGAGCTGTTTGAATTTCTAATGTAAAATTTCACAAAAGAAATGTTTGATATTTGGAAAGGAAATGACCTATTTTCAGAATCCAGATTTGAAATTTATACGATTCCTAAGGAACTCAAATGGATTGGAGCGTGTATGGGATCTGCGTGAATTTCATAAAAAAAAAAGCAGCTGTTATTATTTTCAAGAGAAGTTGAGAATGATAATAGAAAAAGACAAAAACTAAATAAAACAAGAGCGGTAGGGTGAAAAGTAAAAAAAGAAACAATCTATTCCAATGGGCGTGTCTCACTTTATGTTTGAATCATACACGATACGTGCAAGTGTGTTTTTTATTCAAACTCATTTTCACATGATTTATAAAACGCAATAGCTAAATATTCTTACAGTATAAATATACAATGCTAAATATTAATTCTTTGACATTCTTCCGTGTGATTTATAATTCAGCAGATAAAAATGGAAGATAAGCATAGGAAATGGGACAAACCAGTTTGAAAGTTTATTTATCGGGTATCATTCCTGCTTTTGTTTCATTTCACTCTGTAAAAGACAGAGGAAGAAAAAAATTGTAAATCGTTAAATTATGTATAGATACATTACTACACAACATTAGAGTGGAATTCATCAACACTCTCAAAAATACAGGAGAAATTGGTTCGAATGAAATGACTACAAATATATTGTTTACTTGTGATGGGACAATATACTTCAATCGTTTTTTATTTTTAAAATCCTTAAAAAGCAATTCATTTTAAGATTAACTGCATTGTGAAAAAAAAATTAACTGGAATTTTATTTTTATTGCTTTTTATCCAAGGTAAAAAGTTTCTGCAAGTTTCGGTTTAGTGAGGCTTTTTCCCCATTCTACATTTGTCTAAGGGAATCATTAAATTATGTTTAAAAATCAAAAATGGAACGAAAAATGATTATGAAGTATGACACATTTATATAAATTGTTGATTTTCTTGCAAGTTTAAATCTTAAGTTATCTTAACGAAAAAAATTAATATTGAAATCATCCAAAAATATTTGTATCAATATTCTGATTAAAATCATTTTTATTTTTCAATGCCATCCCGTAAAACAAATTTAAATGTATTGAAAGCAAAGTATCTGATGTTAAACCCAAAGCAAATTAATAGCAGAAGCGGATTAGAAATGCGAATTATTAAAGATAAATTTTCTTCAGAAATAAATTAAATGGTGTTTCGAATGTTCGAGCAGCGTGTAAGCGACAGTAGCACAATAAATGAGCAAAAAATATTGTTGAAACATAGCAATTATTAGATTTGCCATGCATTCAAAAATTAGATAATGCCCTAAAATTTTTTTATTACTGCTTCTTATTAAATTATTTTTAAAGAATGAGAATTAAATAGCTTCCAAAGCATTCTCAGATACTAGAGAATACCCAATGCATCTATGTCAAAAATGCTCTAAACACTCTAGTTCAGTGATACTCAACCTGTGGCCCGCCGGCCTTTCCTGAGTTGCCCGGTCAGGGCCCATTGCACTTAGAAATATTCAATTACTGGAGAACAAAGAGCTAAAAATTGAGCTATCAATCAAGCAATCAAATATATCAATTTGTTTTTTAATTGTAGAATCCAGAAACAGGGAAACAGGAAACATAAATTATCCCATAACTCAGTAAAACATGCATAAAAATAAATAGTTTTTATGCGTACATTTGATCGAAAAGTTAATATATTATTAAAATAAAAGCCAAAAATGAGTTTTAGTATTTTGATCAATTTTGCTCTTTCCAATGTTGCGTTGGTCTAATTGTGTGTTTTTTTCTATTATCCGCATCTTGCGGCCAGCGAGAAATACCTGTCATGTGTATTCCGGCGGGAAAAAAGGGTGAGTACCCCAGCTCTAGTTGGTACAGTAACTAAGTGGCCATTGCCGTAAATTCGAAACCGATGTTATTTCTGTCGATTCTTGGATTCGTTTTCTGGTGGCAGTAGATATGAACTGTGTAGAGAGGTTGGTATAAGTTAAATCTGTTGAGGCTCAAACGCCTTATGAACTAAGGGGGTTGGGAAGTTTGGTGAGTAAGTTAATAGATCAGGTGTTTCGTCAAAACTTTAATAGCCATTGCTAATACCGTTAATGTTATTCCATAGTGTAACGTCAGTACACAATCGATTAATCATGACCAATGAGTAACCCATTTATAATGGTTTTATTTGAAGTAGCAAAGTCAAGGAAAATTGCTGTTCAATAAATTCTGAATTAAAAAATTATGACAGGAAAACCAAGTACACACAAATGACAGAACATATTGTTAAAATTTCTTTTTTTTAAAAAAAATTATCTGGAACATAAAATGATATATGAAATAAATGATATATGACTCATCTTATCCACCTCATAATAGATTTAGACAAATATATGTTCTTATTTAGACAAAAATTTTACATGAAATATGGCTTATCTTACTATTGTTTATATATCTATACCTATTTTAATAGCATAAAATAGATATTTACTATACCCATTTTGCTACCATATTTAATAAAACACATCTCAATATTTAATCAATTGGACCCCAAAACTATAGAGCAAAACTATAAGCATTAGAAAAGTTTCATAATGATGCGTGAATAATAAAAATTGTACAACATATATACACTTTGTGAAGACCTAAATAAAATTTTCATAAAACTCATTAGTACATTAAGGTATAAAATTGAGCATCAGAAACAATACTATATTAAAAGAGTTGTAATGCCATATCATGTGATGCTAAGAATATGCATTTGCTTAATATAGGCAAACATTTATGAAAGTTAAATGCAACTGACTGTGATATCTTAAAGGAATATAAGGATCTGAAAACAATTTATACACAGTAAATAATTAATTGTTAAAAAATCCTTAATAACTATTCATTTATACCGGTTGATTAAAAAATAATGTGACCCATTTCAGAGAATCATAAGTTATTATCGAATAAGTTATATACATGAAATTTTCAATGTGGTTTCCTGTAGCACAGTACACTTTGTGTGTAAACGTTTAGATCAAGCCAAAAGGGCTTTTTGACCATTTTGGCGGGGTATTTTTCGAACTTTATTTTTTTGAAGCCCTTGGAGTGTTCTTACTTTTCGTCTGTTTAATTTTTTTGTTTAGGAATCCCTATAAACAATAATCGCAAGGAACACAGTCAGAGCATAGTGGTGGTCATTTCTTAGGAGGTGGAAGATTTATTTTTTCAACCATTTTATAGTTGATTTTGCAGTATGACTTGGTGCGGAATCTTGGTGAAAAACAAAGTTTCCTTGAGGGAAAGGATGTTTACTTTTTTTGATCAAGTACATCCAAACTTTATTCTGATAGTATGTAGCATCGATTTTGGCCTTTGGTTCTACAAAAAACAGTTTTGTTAAGCCTTGAGAGGACATTCCCGTCCATACCATAACACCTGACTGCCAACTTGCTTTTTGCAAAACAGCTGTGTCTTTGCGACGTTTTTTGCATGGAATATATTGTGTCTTCATTTTGCCGTTGTGAATAACGAATAAAACTTTTATCGAATTTTTCCATGCTTGTATCTATCTTTGCGTAATATTAAATACAGAGGCTAAGAACTTTTTCTTTCTTTTTCTACGACCAACAGACATTTGAAGACAGACTGATTTATTCACTTTTTTGCAGCCAATTTTTTTTATCTGACGACATATTGTCGATTGTGGTATATGTAGTTTTTTTGTTAAAGTTATTCGAGTCAGAGGATTTTCTACAGTGATAAATCTTTTCAGCTTCTTTTTTTCTTTTTCTCCAAGGACTTCATTTCGTACACATTTTTTTTCTGGAGTTTTTAATTGCCAGCCAAATTTTATTTCTTTTCAAAGTTTAGATAGTAATCCATTAGCGAAATATTTTTTTGATTTTTTTAAATGCTTTATTTATAACAGAATTGGAGCAAGCATCCTTTAAAAATTTTAAAACTTCGTTTCGGGTTTGAGGCTCTAATTCTAGAGTCATAATTTACTCCCACTAATAAAAGTAGTTAAAATGGCAATTTAAATGTTTAGTTTTTCAAATATAACTGTCAGAAAAGCGATAAAAATTGACCATTTATAGTTATATGCTTTAAAAATTGGTCACACTAATTTTGAATCAAACGGTATTCATTGAAAGAAGCAAAGACATTCTTATTAACAAAAACAAATTATACAATACCCTTTAATATTTAAGATATAAGGTTTACTTAAACATTTTTCGCGCAACTTGTAAAAAATATAGATTTAATAACTTTTATAAAAACATGAAATAGATAATATAAACCTTGAGAAGAATAAATTAATTAACAAACAATATACAAAACTTGAGAAAAAGATGCATAAAATTACGAAATACAGTTCTGTAAAAAAACTATATATATATATATTATAATATATTATATTACAATATATATATTATAATTATATTTATGTATATTATATTATAATATATTATAATTATATTTATAATATATATAATAATAATAATAATATATATATATATATATATATATATATATATATATTATATATATATATAAATTGCTGTTTGTAAAAAATGCAACACCATGAACGAATCATCAGAATTAAACGGAATTTAATGCACAAACGACTTGTATTAGTACAAATAAATGACAAAAATTTTTTCAAAGCAAAAACCCATATATTGTTTCGAAATCAATATTTGGTATAGCAACCACGAGCTGCAATAAGTGTTGCTATCCGACGTGGCATGGAGTCACGCAGATTTCGAATGTCTGCTTGTGAAAGAGAATTCCCTATTGCAAGTATGCGCAGCAAAAGTTCCTCTTTTGAAACTGCAGCACGCGGATCTCAAAAGTCGACCAAACAAATTCCCCATGTGCTCAATAGGCGATATATCCAGCTAATAAGCAGGCCAAGGAGGAAGTTGCATGGGTTGGGCTGAACAGAAGTCTCGAAAAGTCTTTGCAACACGTGAACGTGCCTTGAAGGTAGGAAACGACTTCGGGCTGTAGCACTTCACAGACGTACCTGTTGCAATTGATATTATCCTCAATTTGTAGCAAATTGGATTGTCCATGATACGAAATCAACCCCCCCCCCCCCAAGAAACCATAACTCCGAATGTTAAGCCACTATGTCGTTCGATAATGCACTCTGGAAGGCTGCGTCCGCCGGCATTCTAACACGAATGCGGCCAATATGGTCCAACAAATTGAAGAGTGATTCATTTGAAAAGACAACTTGGTGCCACTCAGCTTGGCAGGTTCTGTGATCATGAGCCCATCGCCGAAGCAGCCGTCGATGGTTTACTGTGAGGGGGATCCTGTATAAAAGCACCATTGTAGCAGTAGACCAGTGTGCGGCCAACTGCATGAAGGAAGCTGTACGGTCATTAACCACCGTGCGGAGCAGGTGTTGATCATCGCGCGCTGACGTCATTTTTCGTCATCCACTGCCAGTGTTTCGAGTTGTTCGTTGGTCATCGGTTCACTTCTTTCAAATTCACTTCACTGTGGAAATGTTCCGCTGCACATGAGCTCCTATTGCGTGATAGGAAAATCGTCCTTTTCAAAGGTCTATAATCCTCTCCCGGTCAAACACCGTAAGTTGTTGGAATTTATCCTTATTTCGTTGTGGAGGCATACTTAGGTCTCACTAAACGTTCGCCACTAACAAATAATCATTTACCATTTTCAACCTCCCGCTACATTCTTCTATTTATGCCCTTTCAGCAACAGCTCAGAGGGCGCTGCGCACGCCATGCATGTGCATTGACGCTGAAACTTTCTTTATTTTACGTAACATCCTATAATTGATATTTGCTGCAAAGTTCACTTAATTCTGATGATTCCTTCATAGTATTAAATTTTTTACAAACAGCAATGTATATATATATATATATACAGTGGTACCTCGACATACGAGTGCCCAACATACGAGTTTTCGAGATACGAGCCGACGAGCAAGTGTTTTTTTGCTTTTAGTTACGAGCGAAATTCGAGATACGAGTCTGGTTCGGTTCGTTCGGTAGTAACACGCAGTCGCGCCATCACGATCAAAACTGGCGTGCTTCCCGCTGTGATAAGTTGTGTAGTTGTGTTCGCGTTTTGTGTTGCGTTTACAATTTACAGTTAGTTCATTTATTTTATAACCATGGATGGGAAAAGAAAGTTTGAAAAAAGTCAAGTGCTAAGAAAAGATGATGAGTATTGAATTAAAACGTGAAACTATAGAAAAACTTGAGCAAGGTGTTCGAGTTGTTGACTTGTCGGGGGGCAGTAGGCCGTAGTACTTTCCATGATATGTTCTGTGCTTAAACGGAAGGAGTCGATAAAAGAGCCGGCTAAGGGCCTTACGATAATTTCAAGCCGAACCTCCCTTCATGAAAATATGGAGAAACTGCTGATGGTGTGGTGACAAATCTAATTTATTTCTAATTTAATTCATATCTAATTTATTTCTTTACATTCTCTTTTTTGTTTTGTGCAAAATTTTGATATTTATAAATACATTTTATTATTCAAAACCACGTAAAAAAAAATAACTGGGGTGACTTTTTTGGAGGTTGGAACGGATTAATGGTAGTTCAATTGTTTTGTTTTGGGGAATTTGCTTCGAGATACAGAGTAATTCAAAGATACGAGCAAGGTTGCGGAACAATTAAACTCGTATGTCGAGGTACCACTTAAATATATGTAAGGATAATTAAATTAGATTAAAATAAATTCCTATCTAGTAATTCACTTTTATATTACCTCTTCAAGTATCAAACAAATGACCCATTTATTTCTTCCGAACATATGGCCCAGCAATAAACATGTCTAATTCCAGATCGTTATATTTAATAGCCCTATATGTCAGCATTAACTTTCAAGAGCACTCATGGACGCCGCAGTCCCGGGCTTTTAAGTTGTTTAACCCACTTAAGATTATTCGGTGGCGTTCTTTTTCTCTCTAGATTTTTGCATCAGATGATGTTTAACTTTAATCAAATAAAGACTTTTATATATATATTGAAACTAAGTCTTTTTCTGACTCTAAAATCATGTCATATACATATATATACACTAATGAACAAACAAATTAGCGCACCAAGAAATAATTCCGGGATCGTAACGAAACTTGGCATGAAGGTACTTGTCGGGGAGATATGCAAATGATCAGAAATGCAACGTGATTGCGCATTACGTATAGCCATTGGAGGGTGTTTAACGTCGTCCTCCATGGAGTAATAAACATGTAATTGATGCTTGTTTACGTGTGCTGAATCGTTTACAAAGTAAGAGCTGTGGTACACATGCCATTACAATGTTTTCGAAGGCAATATGAGCAGATGTCACAGTTTGAGAGGGGGAGTTTTATCGGCATGGTAGAAGCTGGGTGGTCAGCTGGGCAAGTAGTGGGTCAATCAGGCCGCTCTGATTGTGTTGTTAGGAGGTTTTGGGACCAGTGGATCCGAGAGATGTCCTTTACACTGAGACCAGGCTCAGGACGCCCTCCACAGACTAGTTGACGAGAAGACCGCCACATCGTAAGAAATGCATGCGTACAGCCTACTGCTTCATCGGCCACCATCCAGGCACAGGTAGCACATCCACTAGGGGCCCCTGTGTCTTCTCAAATCATACGAAGGCGCCTGGCTGGAGGACATTTGGGATCTAGGCACCCATTACGTGTGCTGCCCTTGACGCCCACCCATCGGCTCCTCTGAATGGAATGGTGTCGCGCTGGAAGAAACTAAACTGCATCGGAATGGAACCAGATCGTCTTTAGTGACTAATCCAGATTCAATCTCAGCAGTGATGACAATCGTGTTCGTGTGTGGAGATCTCGTGGTGAACGCCTCAATCCTGCTTTTGCTTTACAGCGACACACCGCTCCTACAGCTGGTGTGATGGTATGAGGTGCCATTTTTTACATAACACGGTCACCCCTAGTATTAATCCTTGGCATCATGACAGCCCAACGATATGTCCGTGACATCCTGCAACCACATGTGTTGCCACTCATGCAACGGCTCCCAGGAGTCATTTGTCAACAAGATAATGCTCGGCCTCACACGGCAAGAGTATAAAAAGACTGTCTCCGCACTGTTGCTACCCTTCCTTGGCCTGCCCGATACCCAGATTTGTCTTCAATCGAGCCTATCTGGGATCTTTTGGGATGGTGAGTTGGGCATCCCACGAGTTTGAACGATCTAGAGGCAATGTTATAGCAAATATGGAACGTAATGTCTCAAACATCATGCAGAACTTTATGCCTCAGTGCCCGATGGTATCGCATCATGTATTCGCGCTAGAGGGGTTTGAACAGTGCAATAAATCCTTCGTTCTTTTGTCTTTTTTTCTGAAATAAATGATTCTTTCTCTGTGATTTTCTAATCATTTACTCATATCAATGTAGTCATTACGTATGTAAAATTCCGTTTTATTTTGACGACTCCTTCTTGGTGAGCTAATTTTTTAGTCCATGAGTGTATATATACAGCAATACATCTAAATATTTGAAAAAATCATACAAGGGTGGTTATCAAAATAATAGAAACACTTGTAAATGAAGGTGACATTTTTGAATACTTTTTTTAAGCAAATGAATATAAGAGTAGCCACTAGTTCTTTTTATAAATAAATATGTATATATTCTGGTAATTTGTGGTAGCTTTGTTGAAGTGCTGTTAAGTCTTGGATTTTTTTCAAAGATATAAAATGTTGTCCTTCTCAGGTTTTCAAAGAAGCCTAATTTTACAAACCCGTATAGCTGGAGTAAGTGGGATCGAAATATCCCATTTTTTAGGTGTTTCTCTAGGTTTGGTGTCTAAAGTCGCGACTACATACACATTGCGAGGCAAGACAAGCTCGGCAAAGGAAAATAGTGGAAGGAAAGAGAAGCTCAGTAAAAGAGACCGAGATGCGTATTGAAGTGTCTAAAAGCGAACAAAAGCGGGAAAAACGACCGCAGAGCTCCATCAGCATCTGGATTCTCCAGTGTCAATGATTACAGTTAGAAGGCATCTTTATAAACAGAACATTTAGGACAGAGCAGCCATTTCCAAGCCCCTTGTATTAATGCCAAACTTTACCTACAGCGGTGTCAAACACACAAAACCTGGTCGATTGATAAGTGGAAGAAAGTAATTGGTCTGACGAATCGTCTTTCACGCTTTTCCCTACAATAGGACGGGTGCACTTTTGGAGGACACCTGCTCTAGCGTATGATCGTCATTGCCTTCTTTCAACTCTTTCCAACTGACCTGGTTCATCCTATGGTGCAAACTTTGTATCTTGCAAGAGATGGAATTTTCTAAGATGATAATGATATCCATGTTGCGGTAGTTATTCCATAATTGCTTTATGAACATTAGGAGATGAAGTTAAACATCTATCTTGGCTAACACACAGCACCTTATCTCAATATTATTGAACCGTTATGTTCTTTTTTAAATTGTTCAATTAGGAATCGATATCCTCTATCTCTGCATCTCTCCAAGAACTTTCACAATATCTACATAAAGAACGGTGTTATACTCTTAATACTAATAAGCGTATAAATCGATTCTTAGGCGAATCCAAGCTGTATCCATGCCAAAAGTGGTCCTACACTATACTAATAAAGGATTCTTTATAAATCTAAGGTGTTTCCATTATTTTGATAAACACCTACATATTCATCAATAGTGTTGTATAATTTGGTTTTGCAACCCCATTCATAGATTTATTATTTTCCTTTTCCACTCCCTAATTTAAGAAGTAAGGAATTCAATGACGAAATCCCGTTGAGAGTTTTTATATACATCTGGAATACCTATATTTTTACAACAGATATGCATTCTGTAGGTTTAATAGAAGCGCACACATGATTGATTTAATTACATAATATCCGGATGAGATTTTTCATTTAAGAATGTAGGATGGTATCTCATCAAACTTCACACAACAGATGGTGTCTTCTTATTTCATTTGAAATATATCGGATGATTTTCGCAAAATACAAAACATATACTTCACATTACACGATACATTCTTATCTACTTGAAATATTTCGGATGATATTTCAAAATACAACCGACGTAAATTGCATAATTAAATCTGAAACAATCTTTTTTCTTGCTTTTAATATCAGTATGATATTAACACATTTTTCGATCATTTTCACAATAAATGTTGGGGCGACAAACACCTGGTCAGCTAGTCGAAAGAAAAAAAAACATGTCCGACTGGGTCTCAAAAACACGTTGGATGCCACTGAGTTTCTCAAATTTTGTTATTGTTTTTGAATAAAACGATTAAGACTGATATATACAGGGACAAATAATATTGAATAAACTTCAAGTTCCATAACACAACACAGGACATAAAACACTCCTTTTAGAAAACATCCACAGCATTTTACTCAGGAGAAAGACATTTTCTGCACGGAGCATGCACAATCTTATCTGAATTTCTTTGGAAGAAAAGGAATTTTCATCCAAAAGAACCAGGAGCTTCATTTGGTTGCCATCTAATAGTAAGGAAAGGTAGCTCTAAATATACTGTGTTACAAATTTTAAAATAAAGGTTTGTTAAACTGACTTTTTATTTTGAGATTCAATTGAATTTTAGTCACTTTCAATACTATGGTCTTCAAAATATTTTTTCCTTGAGAAAGGGTACTTTGTGGCCTTAATAAACTTCAAGTATTTAGAACTAATAAATTTTTGTAAAATTAGTACACCAATCGAAAGAGATATTTTAGTAACTAATTAGTTGTTTAGTTAAAATCAAATAATGTTGAATGTTATGAAAAAATAATTTTACTATCTATTTTTTATTGATTAAAGCTAAGTAAAAATCGTCTTCAGTTAGATATATTGTAGTTTTGATTAATTCATATCTTTTTTCAATCTTTTTATTGAGATAAACTTTAAAATTTGCAATAAAATATGAATAAATTATTGTACCACACATAACTTTTCAGTTTCAAGCTAATTTTATTTATTAAGTTGTCCTTTAAAAAAGGCACTAATTTCTTTCAGAGATTGAGTAATACAAAAAAAGAAGGGAAAATAAATGAAAACTATGACGCAACCTTTTTGACAGGAAATGAAACTGAAATATTTAAAATATCAATTTACTGAGAAGAAAAAATAAATTGAAGAACCTTAGACCAACATTATTACAAGAAAATATATACGCATATATTTTAATTTGACTAAGCTATCGTTTCATGCTTAGTGCTAAAAGTTATTTTAAAATTATGTAATTTTAAATTGAATCTGGCTTTGTAGTGGTACACAATTTTGGAGCTTAAATAATTCTGTATTATTTAATTTTTCGCTTAAACGTCATATGTGAACCAAAAAAGGTAAAAAGGGATATTTCATTTAATTAGATAATTAGCGCCATCAATTACCAAATTGAAAGTTAAGTTCTGAAAAATTTCATCTTTGCAAAAATAGTAATTTCAAAGCAAAATTAACTTTATAAATGTCAGAAAAAATCTAAAATAATTGACAGACATCTAAAGGTTGAAATATTCATAGTTTTACTCAACACATGTAGAATGGTTTATTCATATAGTACAATTTTTTCTGCAATTTTATTATTAAAATTAATTAAATGCTAATAAAAATGTAATAAATTAAATGTTGCAGAACTAAACTTTAAAATTTGCAATAAA
>BMAV01016878.1:24403-58994 GCA_019973955.1 Trichonephila inaurata madagascariensis
GATGACAATCGTGTTCGTATGTGGAGACCCCGTGGTGAACGCCTCAATCCTGCCTTTGCTTTACAGAGACACACCGCTCCCACAGATGGTGTGATGGTATGGGATTCCATTCTTTACATTACACGGTCACCCCTAGAATTGATCCTTGGCACCATGACAGCCCAGCGGTATGTCCATGACATCCTGCAACCACATGTGTTGCCACTCATGCAACGGCTCCCAGGAGCCATTTTTCAACAAGATAATGCTCGGCCTCACACGGCAAGAGTATAACAAGACTGTCTCCGCACTGTTACTACCCTTCCTTGGCCTGCCTGATCTCCAGATTTGACTCCAATCGAGCCTATCTGGGATAATTTGGGACGGCGAGTTGGGCATCCCACGAGTTTGAATGAACTAGAGGCAAGATTTCAGCAAATGTGAAACGAAATGTCTCAAGACATCATACAGAACTTTTATGCCTTAATTCTACGATCGTATCGCATCATGCACTCTCGCTGTGTGTGTGTGTGGAGGGGGTTCAACAGGGTATTAAATCCTCCGTTCTTTTGCCTTTTTCTCTGAAATGAATGATCCCTTTTCTTTTTGATTTTTTAATCATTTACTTATATGAAAGTAGTCGTTACGTATGTAAAATTTCGTTTAATTTTGATGACTCCTTCTTGGTTCGCTTATTTTTTTTGTCCATGAGTGTATAAAAAAATACTCCATGGCGATAACTAGGAATAAAATACGTTTTTTTACAAGGATTAAACAGCGCTTAGTTTCATTTTGATTTATTTCAATCGTTGTTGCACGAAGTTAATTTTTTTTTTGTTTCCTCTGATAAAACTAATAACAGACTTATTAATTTCTCTGTGTATTTTTTTAAAATTATTTTTCAAATATTGTTATTCTAATTAAAGTACTGAGTTCCATTGATGAATATTCAAGCAAGGATGAAATGTCCATGTTTACTTGCAGCTAATATTTATAATAAATGATAAAAGAAATTGGAAGTGAAATTTTTTTAGATCGATACCTTTTACATTGGAGAAAACAAAAGCATTGAGAAGGTCATTAATCGTTTACTTCTATTTTTACGGGCACTTTTATGAATATGTTTCACCCTGATCCGATTGGCACACTGTTAGTGACAAGTCTCTTAAATTTGATCCCCTCTCGAATCACTTGGATGACATAGATTTATTTAATCCCTATCAAACCTTTAACAACGAGAGGACTTTGAAGCCCTTTAAACACAATTCAGTACTCGTCATTTTGTACTTCGGGTTCTCTATTTGGAATCGGAACTGAAACCAACAGGTGGAATGTAACATTGACAGTCACGACATATTAATATGGCATATGTAGTGGATCATGTAGAAGGTTAGATGCACGTTAAATATGTTGAGGCTCATAGTGGTGTGTTGAGAGTGCATCGTCAGCTCAGGTGTCTTTCTTTTCACTTGATCGAAGATCAAATTTACAAGGTACTTTGCCAATAGTGTGTACTAACTAGAGTAATTTCAAAGTGTCATTTCGGCTTCTACTTTTTTGGAGAAGACAATTTTAAGGGGGGTATTTCGTAAGGAATAGAAAACTTTAGAATTAAGTACTTGGTTAAAAAGGAAACATACCGATTCAAACAAAACTAGGATTCTTTGTAAGAAATATTTTCCTTTTGATTGTTAACAATATAATATGTAGAATTATATCAACTTTTTTTAAAAAAAAAGTCAAAAAGGATTTTGTAACCATCCCCATTGTCACAGAATGAGATGTCTGCCTAGAAGTCACTTCATCGAAGATAAATGGGGTAATGATAATTTCATGAACGAATCATCGACATACTGAAATATTTTTTTTTAAAAAAAACTCAATTTATATGTGTTAAAAGAAATAAAAACATGTTTGGTTGGAGTCAACAGTCCACACACACACAAAAGGAAGTTAGTTCAGTAATTGATTACTAGAACTAGGTTCCATGATAATGGATTACTTAACTTACAAAAAAAAAGTATAAAACATTAAAAAAAATAATGATTTAATATATTTTTGCTGTAAAACAATTTTGCAATAACAGTGTTCTAAAGAGGAATTTATTTGGTTTTCCCAAAATTTTAAAAAGTTTTATCTATTTAATGTTCACTGAAAAAATTGTTCTATCTATTAAAATTAAAGTATGATATAATTTTTTTTATATATAACTTTAAAGAACGTTCTTTTTATTTCTGTTTATCTGTGATCAAATTTAATGCATTTATCTAAGCTGATAAAGGCATTGTGCAAGCGATTCTTTCTTACACTTAAAGAAATCTAAGGAATCCGTAGGAACAAGTGTTTTATATATAATACTTTCTGAGTAATATATCACACGTTTATGACAATGTCATCACACTTTTAAAGAGTGTACACACACACTTCTTTGTACCTCTAAAAAATAACGTTCTTGTTAGAGAGTTATTTCTTTTTTGTTTTTAGAACAGAAACACATATAAACATGCAGGGATATTTATTTGAATTAATTGTATTCAGAATTTTAACTAAATATTCTTTGTGCAATACATTTTAGCATTTATATTATTTTTTCATGCCTGATTATTTACGTAAAGGAAGCAATCTTGAATAAATTGTGTCAACCCCCTTTTAAGGTTATTTTTAGCATGATTATTTGTGAAAGAAAATATTTATGATTAAAGGAAGTATGTATAAAAATACAAACACTTAAAAACTATTGAGAATTTAGTTTCTTCTGTTCTAAAGAAATACAGCAATAGAGTTACATTTTATATTAATCGTGAAAATAATAATTTTTTTCCAAATTTTTTCGACTTGATAACTATTTTCTCATCTAGATCTTTTTAGAACAAGATTTTTTTATGTCGATATTATAAACTGTTTTCTTTCTGTTACTTTTTTTTTCTTTTTCAGAGAGCACAGTGTGCCTATATTTTCTGGTGGTGTTACCATAAATTTTAACTGTGACATACTCTTCAAAAGTTATTCATGAAATTGATATTTTAAATAAGATTAGTGCTTATACGCTGCTCCTTGTTATTTTTACAAACATAATGTAAAAAATGCCGTTCGGGACTTTTTTAAAAGTTCTAAATTTTGAAAATGATTATCCATAATGCACTGTTAAAAAGCAAATATTTGTAATGCAGTTTAAAAAATTAATACACCTTGTTTTACTTTTAAGGTTTCCTTAATCTATTTGGAATTTACACAATCAGACCTTTCCCTTGCTAAGGCAGAATAAAACTGTCATTCATCTATATCTGTGTATTGTAACAATTGTAACAATATATATATTTTTTAAAAAAAAACATCATTAAACAATGAGTATATAAATGAAGGATACTGAAATACAAGCTCTTTTCTAAAGGAACTGAATGTATTATCTAAGAAATCAAATGTGATATTATTGTAGCAATGCTTCGTTTGGTCTAGGTATATAAAATAAAGAACATTTATTGACATAAAATGATTTGTCTAAAATCTCCTAAATATTTCCAATTCTATTATTTTTTGTATCCGATACATATTTAGAGTTTTTCAAATTCTTTGATACGCTACTCTTTCCTAATGTCCTTCTGAGTTTCTTTGGCATCAGTGAAGTCAAGTTATTTACTCATTTCTTATCATGGAATACTTTTTATAATTCTTAAAGTTCCAATAATAAATAACTGGTTAAAAAACCAAGATTTGCTTCCTTGACATTTTACTATGAGAATCGTGCTTATAAAAGTGCAGATGAGTTACAGGATTGTGGAAATTCAGTCATGAATAGAATATATAAGAAATGTTTTTATTTTATTGGGAAGGTGAAATATAGTTAAGCGTAGAAAATGCTGCTACGAAATATTTGGAAAGATTGAATGGAATGTATTTTCTAAAATTCCGTTAATTAAAACTCCTAGAAAAAACTAGGGTGATAAATGTGTCTTATTTGCCTTTCTATAGATGTCAATTCATTAATACTCGAAATCCTAAGCATTGTCTAAAATATATTACATAGGTAGATTTTGTTGGAGAAATTAAAAAGCAAAAATAAACTGTTTCAAAATAAACTTTAGGAGATTATTTGAAATTCAGTTTGGGAAAACAATGTTTTCTTAAGTCGTAATTGATAAGGAACTATTTTTGAAATCAAAAGCACGTTTATTCTTCTTTGCTATTTAAATATTCAGTAAAAATTCATGGAAACAGATTTAATAAAGGCATTTTAAAAGACACATTTTTAAGGAAAATGTTAAAAAAAGAGCTTTCAACAATGTACCCAAATTTTAATAATTTAAATTCAACAGATAATATTTCGATGCCAAAAGAAAACTTTTTAAAAAGTCCAAATGTGGAAAAGGTAACAAGCTGAAAAAAAAAATATTTTTTTTAGTTAACTTTTTCACTTTTCCACTTTTATCGGAAATGCCACCACGGTATATTTTTCATCTCTTCTTTGTTTTTCTCTCATTTCTACAGTATTATCGAACTATAGAAACCAAAGGAAGAGAAAGAGTAGGGAAAAAAAGCTTCCAAGTTGATTTAAGTGAAAGGAAAAGTTTTTAAAATGACTTTAGTTCTATAAACATTTCATCTTTCCAAGAAAGTGTGTATTTCCTTCAAGATAAATTTTAAATCTTTCCAGACACGATTTATTGTGCGTTCCGCAACATTAAAAATTCATACTATCAAATTCATTCAATATTCATATTTAAAGCTATCTTAAAGTTTGCCAACCTTTTATATTAGCGAAATATCTTTTAAGACTACGAAGACGTCTATATCGGATTCCACAAATTTGAGTTGAATGGAAAAGTGCTTTCAACTATTTGTATGCTTATGTCAACTATAGATTTTGAAGATACGAATATTTTCTTTAGCTCGTGTATGCTTTTAATGGATTGAAATAAAATAATATCAATATGAAAAACGAACGCTTAGTAAACTGCTAAATGCATAGATATATTAGGTCTTTCTGAAAGCTTGATACTTTTTTATTTGTGCTCTTTGTGAAGCATAAAAGTGTGTTCAATATTTATTTTCTAACCTCTTCTTACGAAAAAAATCTCAACAGAGCAAACTTAAATTCCAACTTAATTCTATGCTGTGTTTTCGGGTACATTACTCAATGTAGTACGCGAAATGGTTCAAATGGTACATTACACTGATAATTTGTATAAAAATCAAAAAATATGCTACTTTGATTTCCTTTTCACTCTCTTTATAGAATATTAATGGTTTGAGTGATTTCTATGTATTACATTTCGATGTGAAATATAATTTTTTTAAGTTCTTCACACCACCTATCATTTAGAGCATTGCTTCTCAAAACTTTTAATATTTTACATCCAATTTTTAATCATAATTTTCATCACCTCCCTCCCCCCAAATAATAACAATGTATTGAACTCAATAATAATATACTTTGACGCTAGTTATCAAGATAAGTATTAAATTTTGTATACGTTACTTTTAAGTAATAAATATTTTACGAAACTCTTACTTTTAGGAAATAGGATAAGCACTACTCGTATGTTAGTATAGAGCGGGAATGAGGAACCAATGGTACGCGACACAATATTTTGGGTAAGCCACCGATTCAAACGGTTTGCATTTTATTTCAGAATAATAAAGTTCACCATGAAGTATACCAGCAAACGATCGGTTGCGTACACATATGTTATTGTCTCGCCTTATAGTTACGTCATAAACAACAACTGAAAATGATGTTAAGGTTGTCTAAGCATAGCATAATAAATTTTGTGGACACAACTGTATTTGAAAGTTTACTTGTGTTACATTTACGATTTTTTACTGTTATTTAGCATGGCTAGTTCAGCTAAAAAAAGTGCAAGAAGCTTTTTGGATGAAGTTAACTTGGTGTGTAATGGACTACTAATGTACACAACTGGCCACACAAAATGCAACACCAAGAAGGACCAGATATATCTCAGCAAAATTTATTTGGCAGATAACATGTTGTACAAAGATCAAACTATTTAAATTGCAGCATCTTGTGATGTGGAGATGATGACCAAATCAATAGTTAGTATATACCCCATTGTTGGCTATAACCACTGGCACACGCCTCAGCATAGAACCAAAGTGGGTTTGGATGTATCCTTGGGGTACAGCAGTCTATGCGGCTTCCACATATTGCACAAGTTGATCTGTTGTGGTAGCGAGTGGTGTATCTCAGAACAGTCGTTCTGCAAGCATGGACCATACGTTTTTGATTGGAGATAGATCAGAAGAACTAGCAAACCAAGAATGCAATTCAATCTGATGGGTAAAGAAGAACTTTTGAACATTGCGTGCCACGTGTGGTTATGCATTATCCCGTTGGAATATGACTGATGGCAAGCGCTGAATGTATGGGAGGTTCCCAAGGGCTCCAACACGTCAGAGATTTAGCGCTGGCTGTTCAGTGTAACGGCAGTACTTACTAGAGAGGTGTGGCAGTGAAATACAAGCCATGATACCGGGTTCAGAATCAGTGTAGCGAGGCATAACTCAACAGTGTAGCAGCCTCTCACCATGGTGTCTTCGAACTCGAATCCGACAATCTTGAAGTTGTAGACAAAAGCGAGATTCGACAGTAAACACAATGCCGTTCCCTTCCGTTTTCCATGCCCAACATTCTTCGCACCATTGACGGCGCAAACGCCAATGGTTTCCAGACAAGGGTAAACGAAGCAATGTGTGGGCGCCTTGTGGATATTCCACTCTGCTGCCAACGGCTTCGATTGGTACGAGCGGACACAGAATGATGCATAACAAACTGTTGTTCTATGATTTGTGATGTGGCTGCTCGATTCATCTCTGTCATGCGCACAATCTGCCTATCATCACTGGTAGTGGTGCAACAAGGTGGGTGCAATCGACCTCGTTGATCCCGCGTTTCCTCCTGCATCCAGAGGTGACAGATCCGCATCGCAGTTGCTTGGTTTCGTCCAACACGTTGACCGATTTCCTTGAAGGATAATTAGCAATCCCTATAGGCTACTTTTCTCCCTCGATCAAATTCAGAGACTTTGTCAAAAGACCCTCGATGTCTTCCCCGAAGTACAGGTAAACAGCTTACGAAAAAAAAAATCACGAAAAACAGTTGCTGTACTTCGAATCGCCAATCTGTTTTCTTATATAGCGCTTGTGGTTGGCACTACGGTCGCCCTCTGATGCGCGACTTCTCTGTAATGCTAATGATTTGCATATTTCATCCCCGCAAAACGTATGATGCAAATTTCACACGGTTTGCATGCTTCCTTTAGGGTGTTGTATTTTGTGTGGCCATCAGTGTATAATAATGTTCGCAGGTTGAACCGTGGGAATGTACTTTAAAGATTTTTTGACTGCTTGGAAAAAAATCAAACTGTTTCTACAAAATATAGGGGAAATTGAACAATACCCACAGTCTTTGGATGCTATGGGGCTTTCAAAATTGATGTTTATTACAGACCATATTTCAAAAAAGTGAACGTAAAGCTACAAGACACAAATAAAATAAGGATCGTCATGAAGGATCTCATTTGCGCTTGACTACATGCTTTCAAAAACGATATTATTATAGGAAACTACAAGTACATCCCAAACTTGAAATTTTTTTTTAAAGATTTAGGTGTACATGAGAAACCAGGCGTAGAAAAAGTTAATGAAGAATTTCTTTCTGTAAATTATTTTTCATTCAAAGCATTTTCAGCGAGATTTTCTCAGTTCAAAGTACTATAGGAATATCTAAAGTTTATTTTGTTCCTTGATGTGATTTCATTTGACTAGCTGAACTTGTCCTAATTTGATTGGTTGAAAATTGGAGAATTTGAAATGCAACTGCCTGATTTCTAGTATAGTTTAATGTGGATTCAAAAAAATTATTAAAGAAAGGGAAAAGTTGGAATTGATTGAAATAGAAACATTAACCAGCAATATAAGTAAAAATTCCATTAACGAAATTTTGGAGATGTGGAATTCAATTCCAGACACATTTAACTGTTTGAAGAAGCTGGTTCATGCTATTTTAACCATATTTTCATCTATCTCTGCCTCCGAGTCATTATTTTTAGAGATGAATAATATTAAAGACTCTCGCTTAGAAACCGTTTGGCAGATTCAGCAAGCATTTTGCTAAAAGTAACAACTTCCAATCCTAATATAAATTATTTGTCATCTAGTCTGTTACAACAGAAGTCACTCTAATGCTACTTTAATTTGAATTACACGTATTACTAAAACATCTACTACTATGCAGTACAAAATGTTGTTTTTTTTCGCAGTAATTGAAATGTTTTGAGTTGTTAATTTTATTATTTTCGGAATAATCCCGAGCCAAAATTATTTGACGGCATGCTTGTACCTCAATAAACATTTCTTTACAAAAAATGGCATAAAGGTTCGCTACCCCTGGTATAGTGGTTAATACAATATGCATTATGTTGTTAGTATTGATAAACTAGTTATCAAATGCATCGTGCATTACTGATACATTTATAATTATTATATATTATATCACGTAGATTGTTATTTTAGTTTTTATTATGTCCGTATGTATATTTTGTTTTGTATCCTTTAAATTAATAATTTTTTAAATCATTTTTATTTTCGAATTTTCGATTAACTCATGTCCCCTCCCATGTAAGCTTATCATGCTTCCTTGGGGGCACCCTACAGATTGAGAAGAGCTGATTTAGAGTGAAAACATTAATACAAAAAAAAATTTGCGAATTTATTTAAACATATCACCCTCCTCGACTCTTTTTTTAAAAGTTATTATTTTATTTCTGATTCGAAAGTTTTCATCTCTTACCAATTATAAAAATTTTAATGTATATTCTAATGTAACAAACAAGAAATCATAGAGCTGACTAATATGATATGGGGCTCTTATATTTGTATGAACGAGGACAACTCCCCACCCCAAACATATATATGTTAACATAGCATACATTGCCCTCAAATGTTAAAATACAACATGTTTGTCAAAGCTGACCATTAAAAAAATTACCCAAACAGTAAAATACACAGTATACATGAATGATAGTAGAATACTTTAAGAAACCTTGCATGCAAAAAACAATGGCCAGTATTTTTATTTTACGGAAATGTGCATTTATACTGGAGAAATTGTAAGAAAATTCAAACTTTCTTTACTTCATGTGAACGCTTTGTACACGATTGTTGATATTGAATTATTTTGGTAATTTCATTGTAAATATCCAGGGAAGTCTAGAAATGCCTGGAATAAGTTGTTTATCCAATTTGTTACGGTAATAGGGATTTGAATCATTAGAAACGGGATTATTACAATCAGATAATGCTGGGTATCAATGTAGCTAGTAATGTGGTTTAAAGACCGTAGTATAAGTTTTTAAATCTGACGATTCTGTCTAGAAGACACGTTTAAGATCAGTTAGTAGGCTAAAAATCTTCAGATTATCTATTTTGAGATTTTGATATTTCTAAAATCTCCAATTCATGACCTTTCCAGTGATATAAAATATTTGTTGTTTTATGAATTAGAAGCCAGTCAAAATGACTTAAAAATAATCAGCAGCCACACCCACTTTGACAGAATAAGTGTAAATATTGGCTTTTTAAATCTGAGAAAAAGTTGCAAAGCCTCCACAAAACTTCGTTTAATCATACACAATCAACTGTAGATTAAATGTATAATAACTGCAAGTGTTTAACTGTTAGTTTGTTTACGTACTTTTGGAGCCAAGTTTGTAAATATAAGGAAAACATTTGCTTTTAATTTGAAATTTAGTCCCTGGGCGAAATTTATTTTTGGTGTAATTAGAAAGAAATGGTGAAATTTCTCCTTTCGAAATTTTTCTTCTTTTAAATACTTAATAATATGTTTGTGAGGATTCTATTGAAAACATGCTTTTTGAAAAAACGATAACTATAAATTTTTTCCATAGCTTAAAAATGAGATCTATGGCAGAATGAGGGTGCACGTATTGCAACCGATAGAGGTACTGGAGTTGTTAAAATATTGTATATGTAAGAAACCTGCTTTTCATCTAAACAATAGTAAAAGACATTTCATACAATTCAGTTAATCAATGGAAATCCAAGAATCTTATCCTTCATTACCCTGCATAATAAATTATAGGCTACATTTTTTTTTTTTTTTTTATGATAAGGTAAGATTTTGTATAAAAATTACAGCTTTCTAAAATTTATATTTTTAAAATTGTGTAAATTTACTATATGCATGAATTCTATGTTTCTTAAATGCAATTGTGTATACTAAAGTGTCAATTTTGAAATATTCTTAAAACATTTATCTAGAAAGCAAATATCGTAACAAAAAAAAAAAAAAAAATCAAAACATTCATAGTGATTTTGAGTAAAAACATGTTTTGAAAAAATAATTAATATATTCAAAAAAAAATTTACTTCAGTATAAATATAAATGTCTAATTAATACACAATCAAAATCTCTTGAGTCTTTATGTTTAATAGTTTCTGAGAAAAAGGTATGGGATGATACATCAAATGTGATGTTTATTGTCGTTGTGAGAAGCTTGTTACATACATAAAAATACGTAAATTCTATGTTTAAAAACATAACAACAGATTTAATTTGGCTGTTTTAAGAATAATTTGTCCAGTTTAGAGTAAATTTTGAAGTTTAAAACATAGAAAATGTCTGCAACAACAAAACTTAATGAAAACTTTACAAACGCTTAATGAAAACATTCGAAATGTCGTATAATCAGGTATTTTTAAATATCATCACCAAAACTATATTAATACATTATTACATTATATTTATGATGATATTTTTATAATGTATCAAACCTAAAAATTCTTCAAAAACTAATACAAAATTTGAGAAAATTAATGTAAATGATACAAAATATCTCGTTAAACAAAAACTGAAAAATTCTGTATATGTATATTCTGAGCAATTTAAGACTTTTTTGCTTCTTATTTTACATAAAATAAACTAAGAAGATAATAATGTCTGATAAAATAGGACAAATACATGTTTTAATTCATTATTTTTGTGATGAAGTGACTATTTACATTAAAAATGCAATTTTCTCAAAAAATGATGTTTTTAAAACTACATGTACCTTTTTCTCAGAATATAATGTATGAATGCACATGACATTTTTTTTTCTTGTTACTGATATGTAACTTCGGGAGTTTAAAGCTTAGAAACTGCGTTTGCAACAACAAAGCCTAATGAGAATGTTACAAAAACTTTCGAAATGTCCTATAATCACGTATTTTAAATACCATCATAAATCATACCAAAACCATATTGATACATTATCACAATATATTTATGATGTTTTAATGTCAACTTTGATATTTGTAATGCAACAAACCTAAAAATTCTTCAAAAATTAATACAGAATTTGAAAAAATTGATATATAAATGATACAAAATATCTCGTTAAAAAATTGAAAAAAGCTATATATGTTTTTTCTGGGCAATTTAAGTTTTTTTTGTTTCTTATTTTACTTAAAATAAATTAAGAAAGTAATAGTGTTTAATAAAATTGCACAAATACATGTTGTAATTCATTATTTTTCTGATGAAGTGACTATTTACATTAAAAATGCAATTTTCTCCACGTGAATGTTTTCAAACTGCTTGTACCATTTTCTTAGAACCTACTGAATAAATACCCAGGGAATTTTTACTGCGTATAACTAATATGTCACTATATATACTGAAGTTAGTTCCCAAAATATTTTGCTAAAGAGCAGTTATCGTAAAAAAAGGACAATTTTCAAAGAATTAAGAGTGATACTTTTACGTTGAATATTTTTGAAACAACTAAAACAATTTATTTGAAAAATTTAACTTCAGTATAAATATAAACGTATAATTAACATACAGACAAAATTTGAAGTTTTTATATATAACAGTTTCTGAGAAACAGGTACATAAAAAAGCTCAATTTAACATTATCGGTATAAAGGTTACCGACTATTCTTAACGCATGCGAGAGACCGTTTTCTAGTGTTTTTTTTTTTGGCCGGGATAAACGAATACACTACTATACCTTAACATGTTGAAGATCATTCTGTCGTATAAGAAACAGGAGCTCTGCTAATGTGATGGAAAAATCTCCTTCAATGAACCAGTCTATTTGCAAGAAGAACAGTTGAGTGTTTGTCCCTCCTACATATTCCATCGACAGGGATATGCCTATTTGTTTTGAGTAAGGGAGCATGTTTCCTTAGTCCAGAGCAATGACATGTAAGGTAATGGAATCCAGGTTCACAAAGAGCGATTCAAAGCATCTTCTGGTTTGCAGAAACAGCGAACTAGATGCAACAATAATGCAAGACACGGTAACAGAGATGGTGGAATCATGGTTTTGGCAAACATCTTTCTTGTTCGTGTCACTGACTTACATGTTTCCTATGGAGGAGCTCTGAACTGGTAGGAAGTATTGGGATGAGATCCTTAATAAATACACTCTCTCATATGCCTGTACTATTGCTAAAGCATTCTCTAATACCCGATTTAATCGCGTTCTGATTATATAGGACTATGTTGAGGATAATGGTTTCGAGGAAATATAAGAACTTGCTCAATCATCAGATTTAGATCCAAAAGAACATCTTCGGGGTTATCTTGGTAAACTCGTTGCTGCATTAAGTCTTCCTCTAAGGTCATTACATGAGCTGGAACAAGGTTTACGCCATGTCTGATCTTCGCTTCCCATTTCGGTGCTAGACAACTAAAGTTATTTGTCTACCTTGAAATCGTGATTTTTTTCAAAGATTCACAATTTATTTTATGTTTTTATTTAATAGGCCATCTTATTAGCTTTATAAAAGTACTAAGTGCTTTATTTTCCATTCACTAGAACAAAAACTACATTTGTTTTAGTAAAAGCAGATGCAATAACTTTCAACAAGATGCCAAACTTGAAAATGCGTTTTACTCGAAATGTGTTTTTAGGAAATACTGAAACGGGTACAGCGATTATTCAAAAAGTTTTGAAAATAACTAACTGAAATTTTTTGTGTATGTTTTGTATAACCGTAGAAGTGTTTAATATTCTGATTTTTCAATCACTGTTTTAGTACAAAATTTACAGTCACTTATGTGAATATAATCACTATTTTTTTAAGAAATTTCATATGATAATTTTATATGATAATTTTTGTAAAAATTAAAACATCTCTTATATTGAGGGTCATTTAAAAAAAAATGGCAAAGTAACGCACCTAAATGGAAAAATGGAAAATTTGTTCATAAACTTTTTATACAATATTGGCTCTGCTTAGTAATTTTTTGTAAATTTTTAGTACTTTTTTCTCATTTTAGTTGTCATAATTTCTTTTTCTCTTAGCATTTTGTTCTTAAAATTTATTAAATAAATCTAAAAACCACAAAAAATCTCTTTATCTTTATATTTTTAAAAAAAAGCTCTCACAAGTAATCGGATACCTTAATTGACAACACGGAAGTCGATTCCGCTGTAGTCCCACACACAGTTACGGATGGAAACTCTCCTTATTATAAATTTTTTTTTGTAATATTTTTCTATAAAAAACTCTTATGCCCTGCTTTCTCCAATAATGATTTCTTCTACCAAGAGTGTTTTTTATAAATCATTTTTATTTTATAAGTATGAACGTTTATGTGTCACATTCTTTAAAAAACTGTTCAGTGCGTATTTTCTCCAGATATCTGGTGTATGGGTTCATTCATTTCCAAATTAGATACGAATACAAATTGTAATTTTTCAGGAATAGAGTGTGTTAATAAGAGGAAGGTACTATAAAATAGAGTAATCTTGGCAAATATGGGCACCAAAACATTTAATTGGAAATATACCACACTGAAACATTTCCCATTTTCCTGAAATTAAAATATTTGAAACTTTAGAGTATGGTCTTTCTAATGGTGTATGAACAAACCTTTAACTCTTGTTGCTATGTGTATACTAAAGCTCCAGAACAATTTTTGTAACTACCCATACTTGACTAACATTTTAGGTAATATAGAAATAATTGCCGAAACTATGGGCAGGTTGTATTATAGAAAAAGATAAGAGAAACTGCCTGCTTTACATTTACCTCTTCCGAACGGAAATGCATTTTTACACAAATTACATGTTCAGTAAATGATAAGAAACATTAAACAAAGTTTTTATCTGTAATTTAAAAGTAATTGGATGGTGAAAATCAGATAACTCTTAAATGAGCACAAATTAAAACAAACTTAAACAAAAACAACACTTAACGAGAACTTGCACTTATACGCTACATTCATTTCAATAAAATCAGTCACCCTTAAACTCGACAAATCCTCTTGGAAGCAGAATGAATAAGATTCACAACCCCTTGCAATCATTAATGGCCATGATTTTCATCATGATAGTTATCTAGCACAAACAGGACAAATGCAGGATGCATTGTGTTTAGCTGGCAAACGCTGTTGATGTGCGTTTTGCCAGTACACCTTTTCTTGGATTTCCATTGGGAACTCTATTCTTTTTTTAAGGTAGTCGGTACCCCCTATACCAACAATGTTAAATATAGCTTTTTTAGGAACCTGTTTCTCAGAAACTGTTAAATATAAAAACTTCAAATTTTGTCTGTATCTTAATTGGGCTTTTTTATTTAAATAATGGTAAAATGTTTCAAATGTATTGTTTATTTTTTTTAAAAAAATTCATCGTAAAAGTATCACTTTGAAATTTTTGAAAATTGTCATCTTTTTTACGATAACTACTTTTCAGCAAAATATTTTGGGAAAATCTCCAAAAAAGTATCTCCATTATATATAGTTATATATTATTTATGTGCAGTAAAAATTGCTAGTACCTTTATTCAATAGGTTCTGTGAAAAAGGTAAATGCGGTTTGAAAACAATTATTTTGAGAAAATTGCATTTTTAGTGTAAAAAGGCACTTCACAAAAATAATGAATTACAACATGTATTTGCCCTATTTTATTAAATATTAGCTTATTCCCAATTACTTTTAAGACTTTTTAGTCTTTTCTTTTACTGTGATTTCTCAGAAAATACATTTATAGCATTTGTTACTTTTAAGCTATCGAGGTTTTTAGTAGCGGTTACATTATTTTACTCAAATTCTGTATCAATTTTTGAAGAATTTTCAGTTCCGATACATTATTTTTATCAAGTTTGACTGTAAGGCTTCATAAATACCATTTGAAAATGTGTCAGTACATGAAAATAGGACTTTGGTAATACATGATTATACGATATTTCGAAAAGGTTCATTTGTGCTTTATATATTCACCTGTAAACACAATTTCTTAATGCATCAGAGTTAAAGTTTTTTTCTTTAAATATTAGATAAATGGTATTCAAAACAACAAGAAATTTGTTTTTATCTTTTTGGATCATGAAATTTATGTATTTTTATGTATGTAACAAGCTACGTGCAACGAAAAAAAGCATTGCATTTTGAGATATTTATATACCTTTTACTAAGTAGCTTTTGAACACCAAAGCTTAAAAAATTGTATAAATACACAATATTTATACTAAAAATATATAGTATAAATTTCCTGCATACAGTAGATATATAGATAAAAGAATACACAATTTAGTAAAAATTGTCATTTTCTGTGTTACGAAATCTGCATTTTAGCTAAACCTGTCTGAGGAATATTTCAAAAATGTCACATAGAGAATAAGAACACACAAGAATACATATGAAATATATAGAAAAACTTCCACTTCTACACACACACACACATACACACACACACACGCACGCGCGCGCGCGCACATACACAAATTCAGTAGATTTATACAAAAAATAACACACAATTTAATTAAAATTGTCATTTTTTGTGTTACGAAATCTGCATTTTAGCTAAAAATGTCCGAAGAATATTTCAAAAATGTATAGCTTTAGTATGGACACCCTAGAATTGTACTAAAAACATTGCGCCAAACAAGCGCGATAAATGATAGTGTCAGGTAACCCGTTCCACACAATTTAATAAAAATTGTCATTTTCTGTGTTACGACAAATGCTTTTTAGCTAAAAATGTCTGAGAATTTACATAATTTTCCGCAAATTCTGCATCAATCTTGAAAGAATTTTCAGTTTTGTGATGTATTACTTACATCAAAGTTAACCATAAAACATCTTTAATGCCTTGTAATAATGTATCAATATGTAAAAGTAATGATTTGGGAATATGTGATTATACCAGAGGTGCGCAAACTAGGGGTCGCGACCCCTGTGGGGGTCACCAGAAGTTTTTTTGGGGTCGCCAAATTTTTATGAAATGCATTATGCCTGCATGCTGTATGCCATACAGTGTGCATATAAAGAGTGAAACGCCGTCATTTACTGTTTAATTGCAATTTCATGGTGTTCGCTATTTCTTTGACCGTAATGCGTAATGTATGTGAAGTGTGAAGACGCAAGTTTTTCACTCCTGTAGATGACGCCCTCTTCACGGTAATTCGCCAGTTTTACTAAAAAACGCCTATTTGTCCGACGTATTGATGTTATACTTACTGTGTCGAACGGTGCGCACTGAACATGCGCACCGTACGAGATGGAGTGGTAATCAAGGGCTGTGGGAGTCATCTTGTAGACATGCGTACCAAGCCAAGGCCAACCAAACGACCAAAAATTATCGCTGAATGTTTTACTGCGCGTTTCCATGTAAAGTTGTAGCATGTAACAGTTGGCCTGCAATTGTTTTAGTTTCTCCTCGAGTTTTATCATGTGACGTTGCGTAATTATGATTTTTTATATTTTTATCGGGCTTTGCTGCTCTTTGTTATCAGGTATGTGCTATCATTAGAGAAAAATCTCTGTTAATTTTATTAAATTTCTCGAAAAAAAAATAATTTTTTTTTATTATTTGTTTTAGTTAAAAAAATTAAACCCCCATATTCGTAATGGATAAATGAGTAATACGTACACCAGGTACATCTTCAGCTAACAAACGAACAAATACTGATGAGAAGTCTCAAAATTCTGAACTAAATGCCCCATCTAAAAAAATAAGAAAATACAATGAGGAATTTATTAAGCATGGTTTTACATTTTGTGTTGTTGATGATGAAGAATGCCCGATATGTGTCATTTGCAACGAAAAATTAGCAAATGAGATCATTAAATCAGCTAAATTAAAAAGGCAACTGGAAACTAAACATAAAGAACTTCAAAATAAACAAGCTGATTTTTTTCAAAGACGAGCTGAAAATCTGAAAATTCAAAGTGCAAATCTAAAGAAATTTACAACAATACCTCAGAAAGCATTACGAGCTTCTTTAGAAGTTTCTTACCTAATAGGAAAAGCAATGAAACCCCATACAATTGGAGAAACCCTTATCCTTCCTACAGCAGCTAAGATGACATCAATTATGCATGGCGATAAATATGGAAATAAACTAAAAACAATACCATTATCAAGAGGTACTGTGTCTCGGGGGATTTCCGAAATGTCACGAAATATCGAGTCAAAAGTCATAAAACGCATACAAAATTCACTTACAACTAGACTGCTTTACAACTGGACGAGACTACCGATATTACTAAAATGTCACAACTAATTATTTACGTTAGATTTATTTTCAATGAAGATATAACAGAAACGTTTTTATGTTGCAAAAGTTTGGAAGGAAAAACAACTGAAAAAAAAATATTCGAAGTAATAAATGAATATTTTGAAGCAAAGTGTCGCTTATCTGGGCAAACTGTGTTGCGGTTTGTACTGATGATGATGCAGCATTTACAGGTTCGAACAAAGGACTCAGAGGCTTAATCCAGAAAGTGGCGCCTCATATGGTATTTAATCACTGTATGATTCATCAGCAAGCTCTTGTTGCAAAAGATATGGATGATGAGTTGCACAACATATTATAAGACGCTGTTAGTTCAATTAACTACATTAAATGCAACAGTCTTAACAGCGGTGTCTTTTCAATACTTGGCAATGAGATGGGCTCAACGTATGAGAGATTACTGTTACACACCGAAGTCAGATGGCTCTCACGTGGGAAAATACTACGACGGATATTTGATTTGAGAAATGAAGTGTACATGTTTTTAAGCGAAAAAAAAAACATAGATTGGCAAGTTATTATATCAATGAAGTTTGGCTAGGAAGCTGAGTTATATAGTTGATATTTTCGAAAAACTTAATGACTTAAATTTGAGCTTGTAGGGTGAGAATTCAACTATCATAACTTCAGCCAGTAAAATTCAAGCTTTTAAAAATAAACTTAGTCTATAGCAAACTGAACTGAATAAAAACAACACCGACATGTTCCCTTGCTTTAACGATTTTATTAAGGAAAATAATATAGATATATTTACATTTAAAAACACCATTTCCAATCACATTGAAAAATTAAAAGAAAATTTTTCGAGAAGATTCGAGGATTTTCCTGAAAACGATCCTGGTTGGATTCGTGATCCATTTTCCTACAACATATGGAGTTAAACTCTTCAGATTAGTGAGAAAGAGCAATTTATAGATTTGATTAGTGATTATACTCTTCGAAATCAATTTCTCAGCCTTGCCAAAAAATTTGGCTATCCGTGGAAAAGCAATATCCCGTTCTATGCAAGAATGCCATCAGGTTACTAATACAATTTGCATCAACATATTTATGTGAAACTAGATTTAGCAAACTAGTTTCAATAAAAACTAAATACTGCTCTCGTTTGAACCCTGAAGATGATATGCGAATTGCAATTAACAACATACATCCGAACATCGATGAGATAATCAGAAACTTGCAGCCACATACATCTCATTAAAAGGCAATTTACTGATTTTTATCTTATACAAAAAATATTTTCTTTAAATTATAAATAATATTAATATGTGTGTCAGAAATGATTATTTTTTATTCGATAAAACGAAAGAAATGCGCCTATTTACATCATATTTGTGAACATTTATCTCACGGGGTCGCCAAAAATTTTCTCTCTACAAAAGGGGTCGCAATCGAAAAAAGTTTGCGCACCACTGGATTATACGACATTTCGAAAGTTTTCACTTTAGATTTGAATGTTAATATACTCACAACTTCCTAAAGTATAAAAAATCAAGTTTATCTATATGTTAGACAAGGGATTTCTAAATCTGCCACAAGAGACTGGGTTTTTTCTTGTTTTTAAATCTGAAATTCATTTATTTTTTTACGTATGTAACAAGCTTCTCGCAGCGGTAATGACAATATTTCTTTTGTAACTTTTCTCAGAAACTATTAAACATTAAGACTCAAGATTTTGTCTATATATTGAATAAACCTTTATTTTTATACTTGAGTGAAATTTTAAAAATAATTTGTTCAGTTTCTTTTTTTTTTAAAAAAAGATAATTTTTGTAAAATATAATTAGAAATTTCATAAAAATTGCAATTTTTTTGTTATGACATGAATTGTCTAGCTAAATGGTTTAAAAATATTTTAAAAATTTCAATTCAAAACACACAAGTAAATATCCATGCATGCAATAAGTAGGTATATATATATATATATATATATATATATATATATAGGTAAAATAAAATTTTTAGAAACAGTAAATTTTATAAAAAAATCTTACCTTTTCAAAGAAAAAGCTTCAAAAATCCTGTAATCCTATTAATGTTTATCTACAAATTTTATCTTTAATTTTCTAATAGTTAATGATTAAATTTCGAATCACACACACTCTAAAACTATAAGCTATAAAGTCCCCTCCAAAACCTAACGCAGTTAAGCTTGCAGTTAAAAGTTAATGGCGTTTAATAAATGAAAAAGATAGAGGCTTTGCAACAGTTTAAATAGCCAATATTGTCAATTTTATCTGTCGAAGTGGGCGTGGTCACCAGCTGATGATTTTTTAATAGTCATTTTAAAATTCTAATTCGTAAATTGGATAGTATGTTATATCATTGGAAAGGTCCTGATTTGGAGATTTTAGAAATATCAAAAACTTAAAATTTATTTCCCAAAGGCTTTTACCAGACTGACTGACCTTAAGCCAGACTTTCTACACTTGTAACATTCTTACGTCTTCAACGATTTTTGCAAGTTGTTTTGAGTGTTGGAGTTAGCTGCTCCAAAAGTGACACTTCTGACTTCAAGAACTCAGCAGTGACAATATATGAGCCATGTGCTGCTTTAATTTTGCCTATGTTATTATAAGGTATGGAACGAAGATGAGTTGAAAGGCGAAAAGATGTTCCAGGAGTAGAGTTGGAAAGCATTACTTCATCAAATGAAATACTTCCTCTGTTACCTTTAATCTTTCTGCTCATATGTTCTCTAATGACATTATTCAATAGTTTGCAGTTCTATTGGAGAAGGGAGAAAGAAAGAAGCCACCCATTACCGCCAATGGATACCACACTCACATAAGATTACAGCCATTTATAGATCATGCAATATTAATTAATTTTACGTGTTAAATCTTAACTAAGGGAGCTAAAATATAACAACAACCTCAATTGGAAGTATCAGATAGTTGTACTTACATTAGAAATGGTCCGTTTGCATTTATTTCTCTTTCAACTGCATAACAGCACAAACAAATCAATCAGTCACGATGACACTTGAGCATTACAAATGCCGCAGTGCGAGAATGCCTCTACTCAAAACATACTGTAATTATTTGTGAGTATATACTGAAACGATTTGTAATGTGAAATGTCACTTGTCAAAAAAGTACTATTTACTGTGTTGTAATAAAAATTAATTATTTTTAAAAAAATTACAAATGCAGGCTATTATGGAATAGTCGGGTAATATGGGATCGGTGGTTTAAATCGCGTGAAAACTAACTAGACTTCATAAAACGTAGTTATTTTTAACTCTAAAAACCATAGTTTAAGACATTTCTGTTTCGAGTTTATACATAAAAGTCACAAATATAATCTTTTTTTAGCTGAGGTACAGTCAAGGTGAGCCCACAAAATAAAAAAGCTGATGTATTGAATTTAAATTTCTCTTAGTTGATCTTCGGAGAAATTTCCATTTTAGAGGATGGTTTAGTCCCGCTTACATGGACGAAAAATACCGGCATTAATCCTCTCTAGACCCAATTACATGACGATCCGGCATTTTACAGGTTTGAAAAGGGGTAGGAAATTTGGACCCGCTTGGGAGAAAAGCATGTTTGTTTTCAAATTTTCCCATAATGCACTGAGACAGAGATTCATTTGTTCAAAGCAGATTTGAAGAATCTATACGTTGGATGACAAAAGAGCTGTAATAAAAATATATAAAAAGTGATATGTAAAGTTAAAAATAAATTTGAAAAAAAAGGAAGCATGAATGTGAAACAAATGTAGAGATTTGACTTATTTGAATTATTTGACAATATATAATAAGTTGAAAATATCTCTCATAGTGAATTAAAGCACATTCCAATGGATCAAAAATTTACGCTCAAATTAAACAGCAATACTGAAATAACTACTTTTAACTTCATAATAAATTACTCATTTAAAATTTCGTCGTCAAAAGTTTTATGCCTGCATGTCTTTGTATAAACATAGTAATAAACCTGAACGGACCTTTATTTAACAAAACCGCTAAATCCCGAAAAAAAGTTCGTTACATTGAAAATTCGTTATACAGAGGTTCATCTTTCAGTTTACTTTATAAATCACATAAAGCAAATTTAAAATTCAGAAGCACTACATATTAAAAAAAGAAACTATTTACACCTTATGTCAATCAATATTTATTTAGTTCAGATATCTTATCAATAAAAAAAGAAAAGTGCAAGGGAAACAAGAGTAAAGAATTTCGAGGAATATACTGTATTTTCAACATTAAAAAAATAATTTTATATTAAAATAAATTAATGTTAAGCACATTTTGTAAATTAAAGCATACAAGAGTAGATTTAAATATACATTATTTTATAACAAGAAATTCTAAACATACATTACCATCTCTGCGTCCTTAAATTTAATTACTTTAAAATGTGTTCATTTTGTTTGAGTGCTTTTGATTGAAGAAATGTTTTGTTTCCTAATGCCTTTCACACCTTTGCAATGCACCAAAAATCCCTTCAGGTGTATTTTTCCGTGCCTTTTCTTAAATTTTTCTAGACATTCATTGCTACTCTGAAATGGGTCGTATCCCAAAGTCTTCCCAAATTGAAGAGTTTTCTCTATTACGGAAGATCTAGAAATTGGAACATTTTATCTCGCATTGCGTGTATCCACTTCAAAATTGCCTCGTCATCATCTTCATAGACACATGTTCTTAAACATTTTGGACAAGAATTCGCTGAATCATAATTGTGCAACTTATCTTGATTTTTTATAATAGTTCATTTCGAGGAATACTAAATTTTAAAGCAATAGCCTTTTTCCCGATGCCTTTTTCCACTTCCTGAAGAATTAAGATTTTTGTTTGATACTCAAGAGCATACGTTTTGAGATTTCGGAGCAACAAGAAACGAAGTTAACAGTACGACTGATCAGCACTACAAATGAACGGATACTAGTTCAAGAACACGGGGACACGAGACAACTCCACTGAGGGGGAAAGATGTTTCTAGTAAACTGGAAAATGAGAGTACAAGGTTGCACTTCTTGGATGAAATTCCCAGAATTCTATAGCTCTCGGTGAGTTAGGCACCTAATAAAACCAGTTCAAGATTTATGACCACCACAATATGTGTTAAAAGAGTGAATAATTTGAAATGTCCAGAAATACTTTAAAAATAGGGTGAAAAAATTGAATCACAAGAAAAAAAAAATCGTTATATAGAAAATGTACTTCACTATTGGGAGGTTATTTTATGAAAAACATCGTGAAATGTTCTTGGTTCGGGAAAAAAGTTGACTTTATAGAAAAATTCGCAGCATAGAGGTTCCTAATATTGAGGAATAAATCAAATTGTAATTTTTTCATCAAATTTTTTATATCTCTACATTTCTTAGCGCATTAGAAATAAATACATATTTGTGAGTCTAGGATCTGATTGCAGATTATTAATTTTGTCTGGTCATTCATCGCCAAAAACAAAACGAAACAAACAATCAAACAAAAAATATGTGAAGCATTGTGGTTTCGTGATGTGTGGCCAATAGCGAAGACTCTGGACGATCATTGCAATCAACATTCTGGGTGTTTCTATGGTTATACTGTATAGTCACGTGAATTTATCAACCAATCACTTGATTTTCATGTAAACGGGCTTAAAATAAATACCGGTTTTTATCCACAACTCCATTTTGCCTGCTATTGGCGGGTTTGCATGTCAAAGGGGCCATCCAATGTCTAAGTCTTCTGGTTCTTTAGTGACGACATGAAGATACACCTGAATGGATTCATTAATCTCTGCTTACATTGGAGTCATCTTTAGTAGTATGAGGTATGGAAGATTGGTCTGAATTTAATTTCTTAGTAGAGAGCTGTAGAAGGCTAGGTTTCTTTTATCAATTTTGAAGCTTATGGTTATTTCTTGTCATTCTTAAAGTTCATCCTCTAGCACTTTTTATATGGGGAATGTGTTATTATAGAAGAAAATCCTACATTATCGACTAAGTATTCCATAGTGTCCATCTTGGATATATATATAATATACCTTTAAACTGAAGGGCAAGATATTGTCAATTAAAAACCGACCACAGAATAACAAACTATAGTAATGTTCATTAAGCTTAGCAACAAGGTTCAAGTAACATGTGTACTAGTAGGTTAAAATTTTTGAAAACTTTTCTGCAAAATCTTTTGAAAATCACAAAATACACTTTGTTCCGTAGCTAGTGATTCAACAACAGCACGCGCTCAACTCTCACTTCAATGTATTACGGGAATCTTTTTTGCGTAGTTAATGGTTTTAGCAGCTTCAAACAGAGCCAAAACTCGGTATTCCATATTTTCCGAATATATTCCATATAATACCCTACCTCCTTTACATAAAAATAATAAAAAAATAGATTGAATCATGTGTTAAAAAAACTACCACCTTAAGAATTTTGAAATACGAATCAAAATATATAAATTTTGATATAACTACAAATTAAAGAAAGTAACCAATAGTTTGCATTTAAATAGGATACGGAAGATTAATATTTTCTAAGAAATGTTTACTGAACATTTCAATCGAAGAATATTTCACCAATCTCTACAAAATAATAAAGAAATCTATGTAATGTACCATTTCAAAAATACCCGAATTATTCAACTTAGTATTGAGAAACATATAAAGTGAAATAGCATGATAATGAGTATGTGAAGTACATACTCTCAATGCGCGCATGTTAAATAAGTTTTGAAGCGTTTGTTTGGATTTAACTAAGTAATTTAGACCTGGTGCTAACTGAGGTAAAATCAAATCATTATCGATAGATGGAGTCCATGCCGTCATTATGGTTTAGCCAAGTCATTCACACTTTGGATTCTTAGTGCTGTAGAAATTACCAAGTGAGATACTGTGTATACTTTTCTAACAGCATCTCAACCATGCTCCCATGAATATGCAAAAGCCTATTTGCAGGGCAAATGCTCTTCCTGAGAAATAACCGTAAAGTTAATGAGGAAAATGCCGTAAATTTGACCATTATATTTGCAAACGTACTACTTGCATAAAGTAGTTCATTGGACCTTGACCAAAGATGCAATTGATTCCTGAACCTTCCCACAAGATTACCTCTATCAGTGGTGTACTACTCTGATTCTATTAAAGGATAGATTTGAGAGGATATGTTTTCTTTTCAAAGGACGTAACCATGCATAGGAAAATGCTGCCCAAAATGACCAAATTGATTTGTGTCAATTCGTTCCATTTGTTCCCCTCTAAATGTACCTAGCAAATTAAAAGAATACTGAAATGTATAAATAAATCACTCAAAGTAAGAATTAACAATGATTGAGAAATCCTTTCAATTATTAATGAAATTCAAAAGGCCTTACAGAAAGAATTCTTGTAATATTTGAATTTTGCTATTTTAATATATATACTAAAAATGTGTGTGATGATTTTAAACTCAAATTCTAGCACTTTATCTTGACCAAATCAGAAAATTAATTTATGCTCCTTTAATGACTTTATTTCAAATACCTAAAGCAAACATAAATTCTCAATCTGAATAATAAATGAGGTAAAGTTAAAGAGCTCATTAAATTTGTCATTCTTTAATTACATTTTTTACCTTATCTATCTGTGTTGTAACAAACAGAATTTAAACTTTTTATTATAATCATAAAATAATTATATAAATTTGTATAGTGTAAAGTAATGCTAACGACGTTTTTTTTGTATTAAAATGCTCCAATCCTTTTAAAAACGGGTCGAAGCTTGCAAATCTAAGCGTACAAAAATGGCAAAATAATGCATTGCATATCAAAGCGACGCAATGTAAATACAAAAAATTCCGAAATCTGTCAAAACATTCAACAACAACAAAAAAATAAAAAAAATAAAAAAAAAACAAAATAAAATAAATAAATAAATACACACAATTAAAAAGAATATAGTCAACAAATTTTCCATGAAATGATGAGTCAAAAGAAATAAGACCAATAAAAGTCCCTATCAAAAGCAGCAGTGATCCGTTTGTTCCATGAGTAAAAGCCAATAAACCACATGTGAAAAAGAAACAGAAAACCGCTCAAACCTCTAAAATTCTAAAAGGATATTTAAGAAAACATCTTGAGTTGCTTAAAATTAAAAGAATTCGTTTAATCAAACGAGAGGATTAAATCGTCCTAGAAATTTTAGAACTAAAAAAAAAAAAAAAATTAAATTAAAGATTAAATGACAAATATTTTAGACATTCACAATAATTTTGAGAGTGTCTAACAGTCAAGTTAAAAGAGGGAGATGAGATGGAAAATAAGTTAAATTAAAATTACAATACAAAGTATCATCATGATTCTATTATAACCAGACGTAAAAACGAAATAATGCTCTTGTAAATATTTAATTAACCCTCCAAGCGGTCTGTACGTAAAATTCCGCCATTCCAGAGATGCTTTTTCTGTCTTCAAGCAAGATTCCCAAAAGCGGCCGAGCCGCATTTTTAAAAATACGGCTCAACCGCTTTTGAGAACCCCACCTGAAAGCAAAAAAAATATGTGCGGTGCATTTTTGAAGCATCTCCAGAATGGCAAAACTTTAAGTGCAGACCACTTAGTGGGTTAAATGACATCGATAAAGGACGAAAAGAATAGGGAACAAAGGAATATAAGACCTAAATGGAAATACCCAACAGTGAGTAAAATAAGCTCCTAATATGTTTCATTCCAAAAGAAAGCTCACCTACTTATACTAAGTTCAACCTTAAGAATAGTCGGTACCCCCTAAACCGACAATGCTAAATTGAGCCATTTTAGGAACCTGTTTCTCAGAAACTGTTAAATATAAAAACTTCAAATTTTGTCTGTATATTAATTAGTCTTTTTTATTTAAATAATGGCAAAATATTTAAAATATATTGTTTACTTTTTTCAAAAAAAATTCATCGTAAAAGTATCGCTTTGAAATTTTCGAAAATTGTCATTTTTTTTACGATAACTGCTTTTCAGAAAAATATTTTGGGAAAATCTCCAAAAAAGTAGCTCCATTATATATAGTTACATATTATTTATGTGCAGTAAAAATTGCAAGTACCTTTATTCAATAGGTTCTGTGAAAAAGGTACACGCGGTTTGAAAACAGTCATTTTGAGAAAATTACATTTTTAGTGTAAAAAGACACTTCATCACAAAAATAATGAATTGCAACATGTATTTGCCGTATTTTACTAAACATTAGTATTTTCTTAATTTTTTAAGCATAAAATAGGAAACAAAAAAGTCTCAAAATGTTCAGAAAAGTTTTCAACGAGATTTTTTTTTAGCCTTTTGCATCAAATTTCACAAATTATGTAACAATCTGTGAAGAATTTTTAACTTCGATGCATTACAAATATCAAATTTGATCTTATAAGATCATAAATATAATGTAAACATGTATCAATATGTAAAAGTAATGATTTGGAAATATGTGATTTTACGACATTGCGAAAGATTTTTATATGGATTTGTATGTTCACATGCAAACACAACTTCTAAGTTTCAAAATTCAAAATTTTCTCTTAACTGTAGAAGAGATTTTTAAATAAGTCAAACATAAAACTGTTTTTATGTTTTTAAACATGAAATTTGTGTATTTTTATGCATGTAACAAGTTTCTCGCAACGAAAAAAAGCATTACACATCTGAGTTATAATTAGTTACCATTTATTGTAATACCTTTGAATATTAAAGCTTAAAAACTTGTCTGAAAAATAAATAAACATTCATATTTGCAACAAATTGAAATATTTAAAATATATTGTTTAGTTTTCTCAAAAACATGTAACATGAAATTATCACTATGAATTTTTAAAAAAAATTGACATTTTTTGTCACGGCATATGGATTTTAGTCAAATATTTTGAGAAAATCACAAAAAACTCACATGAATATATATAATTACATATCAATAACACGAGGAAAAAAAATTCATGTGCAAACATACATTATTTTCTGAGAAAAAGATGCATTTAGTTTCAAAAACATCATTTTACAGAAAATTGAATTTTTACTATAAAATGTGATTTCATCAGAAAAATAATGAATTACAACATGTATTTGTCCCATTTTATTAAACATTAGCTTCTTTGCAACTTATTTTGCAAAAACATAGTATTAGTAAACAAAAAAAGTCTTAAATTGCCCTGAATAGCATTTTTCAGTTTTTTTTTAACGAGATAATTTCTAGTATTACATCAATTTTCTCAATTCTGGATCAATTTTTGAAGAATTAGTAGCTTTCATGTTTTACAGATATCAAATTTGAACATAAAGCATCATAAATATAATGTGAAAATGTATCAATATGGTTTTGGTATGAATTTGAGATATTTAAAAATACCTGATTTTACGACATTTTGAAAGTTTTCACTGGGATTTTGCAATGTTACCATTAGGTTTTGTTGTTGCAGACAGCTTCTAAGTCTTAAACTTCAAAAGTTACTCTAAACTGGACAAATGATTTCTAAAACAGCCAAAATAAAACTATTTTATGCTTTTAAACATGAAATTTATGTATTTTTAAGTATGTAACAAGCTTCTCGCAAAGATAACAAACATCACATTTGATGTATCATCTCATACCTTTATCTCAGAAACTATTAAACATAAAGACTTAAAGTCGCCCTACAAAGCTTCACGGGGGCTATTAGTGACGGACCTCATAATTTTAAGCCACAGTCAAGTGACGAGAATGGCACATGAACTGGCACCTCACCCCCACTCTTAACTTTCATACCACACCAACGGGAATATGTTTGAGTCTCAATAAATTTTATGTGTAACTTCCCTCTTTACATGGCATGTCTTCAGCGGCACAAGCCTCGAAATCATGACACATTAGACACGAGCCCATAACTTTGACCAATAGGCTACCCCAACCATGCATTCAGATAGGAAGGAACAGAATTAGCCCGAATTGTATTAAAAATCAATTCACATTTTTTCCTGATTTTTTATTAAGGGCTATGACCAGAGATTCATACCTATCCTCGAAAGTCACAGTGAAGTTAGTCATTACTATTTCTCCAGATCGTTTTCTCAAGACTAGATCTGGGATTAGTGAGGAAGAGACAGCCAGAAACCTTTACTACAGATACGTCTAATATTCTTAATGATTGCTCTAATGACTATGTTTTGAATAGCATCGTGACTTTTCTTCTACACCTGTGCAGCAGAGAGGACAATCTTTCTCACGAAACAGCACTTACGTTCTACGCAGCCGAAATTATTAAATAAACATTAGAGTACAGATTTACTTATCTTGGGATCTATAAAGAGCCCTCTCTCTCCTTATCACATATACGAATTCTATATCTCTTCCAATGTGTTTCCTTTGACCCAGTTAGGACCTCACTACAGCAGACTCTTAATTCCACTTTCTATGAATTTTATTCCGAATATTCCTCAGGAACCCTCCACAGAGCTTCCCTCATAGCCTTCCTCTGATTACTATACTTCTATTTATATAGCAATGCTCACTTACATGCATCATGACTCCTTCACAAGGTGAGGTTCTCTTTAAAAAAGCAACGTTACGCAGAAGCACATTTCAGTACCAGAGTTAATAGAAAAGACCGTAGGAATTCGCTAAAGTGAGATTTGTAATAAAACGTAAGCTTACCAAAATTATTTTCTCTTTCTTATATACACAAGGGCATAAATAAATAGCTGCTCACAAATATTCTTTAACAAATTCGGGCAGCACGTTTTTCACAGTTAATAGTGTTCAGTAATATATCCTACTTAAGTCTTCGAGCAACATGCTATTTAATTAATTAGCTGTATAATATCTCAGAAATATTACTTTCAACAAATTACGAAGTCCTAAAAAAATATTTATTCTTTTTTTATATTTGGGTAAAAAAACTTTTCAATATTAACTAGCTTTAAAGATAAAATGTCACAAAAATGTTTAAATAAAATAAATTGAAGTTACTGCTGGACATAATTTAGAAAGTTTTTAAATGTCCTCTGTATATATTGAAAATAAATCTTGATTTCTTGAGGATGTCATGTCTGTCATCCACATCCAATTTGAGACGATAACTGTCTGGCTCAGAGCCGGTTTACTTGCCAGAGGGGATTACTTTATGTACTCATTTCGGACGCCCCACTCTAATTGCGTAAATTTATTTTTTCTTATATTGATGTAAATGTTTGTTATAATTATTTTCCTTATAGACGTATGTGATAAAAATACAGACGATAGTTCTCCTTTTATGGAAATGATTTTGTAATTTATTTTCTCGTTTGAATTTTGAGATAAAACTTTGGTGACTTCAGAATAATCATCTGCTAATGTTTTCTTTTAATTGGAAAATGGCTTCTAAAATTGATAGATAACTCGAAGGTTACGTAACTGTTCTTTCCGATGAGAAATATTTGTATGTACAAATTACAAAGCGGTGGAAAATTCTCCGTTATTGAATTTAAAGAAAGTTATTTATAATATATTATATTTGAAAGCAAAAAAAAAAAAGTCTAGGTATAAAAGTATAAAGGCAAACATGACAATAAAACCTCATCTTAAGACTATTCGAATGAAAGCGACTATCCAGAAAGTGTGAAGTCTCTGATCCTAAAAGAAAATCTGCCGACTCAAAGACTCATTGCATTGAAACTAGGAATGTTCCTTCTGGAGCTGTAAGCAAAATCATTCATAAAGGTTTAAAGTTAAAAAAAGATGTTTAAGCCTAAAGTTTTACTTTTGCCAAAATATGTTCCTGAATGAAAAACAACTTGTAGAAAATTATATGAAAAACCCTTAGCTACTGAAAATTTGAAACTTGTGGTAACATTCCAAGAGGTATGGATACATTTAAGTGACATTTATAAAATATCAATGTTCTATTGCTCAACTGAGGGGAATTACCAAATGAATTGGTTTCCACAGTGTACAAAAAATTTCCAAAGGGATTCATGATAGTTGAAGGGTCTCGTTACAACGGCCAATTAAAAATAAAAAAAAGTATTAAGTTAAGCCAAAATTAATTCGCTGCACTATCAGAAGAAATTTTAGAATCAATATTTGAAGAAGAAATTCCATCCTGATTCGGAAAGGACATTGATAAAGTTGAGCTTCATATGGGCAAAGCCTTTAGTCACACGTCTAAATCAATTGCGTCTTATTTAGCAAAGAAAGAATCAGAAACAGGAATAAAAGTTTCTCGTTTGAATTGTATGCTATTGATGAAATACCTGTAAAATCACCTGAAACTTCTCTAATGGACTTTGGAACTTTCGGTTTATTAAAATGAGTCGAAGGAAAATGGCATCCATGTACAATGAACGGACTATGGAAAACGGTTCAACAAGAATAAAATGACAGTACTAAGAAGTATTCGCATGACAGAACTAAGAAATTTTTTTTTTCATTTAAAATTAGAGCTTGTACTATCATCAAGAATCATGGATATCAGATAGAAGCAAATTGACCCGAAAAATACAGGATTTTTAGATAAAAATTAACTATCAAAATCGTTCTCATAAAGTGCGACTTTCTCTCTCTCTATATATATACAGTGGTATCCAAAATTGTGGACGCTTTTTTAAATTGTTATGTATTTTTAAGTTTGTATGCTTATAGAAAATTTTAAGTTGCACAAAATGCAACAACTTGATGATCTTAGAATGGTACCAGTTATTCAATTACTTTATTGTGTGGCAAGGAGCAGAATCTTGTTAAAGGATAAATGAAGCATTGTTGGTAAATAGATCCCTGGTGGAAGGCAGAAGTTTGGGTTCTAGAATGATGTCAATGTATTTTATGATATTCAGTGAACCATCAATGATTTGAAGGTGACCGATAACATCTGCTGATATGCCTGCCTAAATGATAAAACTATATGGGTACTTCACAGTTGCCTCTATGCCGTCAGGATGTGGCATTTCTGCTCTTCTACATCTTACATATTTTAGGCTATCACTTCCGAATAACGATATTTTGGTTTCGTCCCTCTATATAACTTGCGACCAATAATCAACTGACCAGTTAATATGTTTCATTGTCTACTGTAGTCCCGTTTTGTGTTGCTGTAAATTGAGAAACGGCTTTTTTGTGGAATTCTAGATTTTAGTATTACATCTGCTAATCTATTCCTGGTTGTTTTTGAACTGACAGAGCCACCAGCAACACTCATATCACTTCTGATGGCTCTACATGAAATTCTTTTTTTTCTGAAACATGGAATTTTTGTTCTTCTGTCATAAACAGATGTGGTGCAACTTTTCTGGCCTTTTCCTGCTTTTTTTTTATGAAATTTGTCTCCTGACATCTTAAACAAAACTTTCATTCTCCAGATGTAGTCACTGTACTACCCATCTGTTACGTAATTTTAACATAGAAAATACCACTTTCAAGTCATACATGTGTCCAATCTACTCTTTTATTTGATGCCATTGCTTTTTGACTAAATATCATTGTTATCCTGGCCAGGAAACAGTCATGACCTCAATACTATTGAAAACTTATGAAACCGTTTGAAAACTCTTGTCCGAATGAGGTACCCATGAAATAAAAAGGAACTAATTCAGGATAAAGAGTTTCCTGGATTCATGTAATAACAAAGGAAGAGTTTAAAATTATTTTCAGCTCAATGAAACATTGTTGTGAAGTTGTAATAAAGAATAAAGGCAACCTCACTAAACTTTGATAACTCACTGCTATCATCAGTATCCAATGTATATCGACAGTTATTGCAGCATAGCCTTTTTTACTTTGAAGATATTTGAATTTTGTTTTTTGTATAGAATTTAGTAGTAAATTCTCTTTAAAATGATGTAAAGTACTTTGCCTTTTGTGCAACGTAAAATTTTCTATAAGCATACAAACTTAAAAAAAAAACATAATTTAAAAAAGTGTCCACACAATTCTGGCCACCACTGTATTATATACACTGCTGGACATTAAAATTGCAACACCAGGAAGAAATGATCTGACATACATCAAAATCACATGAAAGAAAGAAGTTGTGGGGATATGCAAATAATTAGAATCTCTGCGCACTTAGATGACGCAGGAGAGAGTAACGACATTAGAAGCATTGCATAAAAGAAAAGTTACGCATTAGATTTCTCATTCGAGAAGCTCTTTATAAGTACGAGGTTGGCTCATAATATCGTGTTATCCCTTGAGTAAAATGAATAAATGCTTACCAGCAAGTGTCGGTATTCAAAAGAGGAAGGAATTTTGCCTACCGAAAGTGTGGATTATCATTCCTTGATATCCCCCTTTGCACTATTCGAAATCGAATCAATGGGTTGCTTAGGATCATACTGAATGGTATGCAGGATCTTCACGCCCTCTCAAGACTAACGCCTAAGAGAACAGACATATTATGAGGTCAGCCACGCAAAACCATGAAACCACATCACAGACCATTAGTCAGGAAACGGGCACGCTCAGTATCCGACGACGTTGCAACGAAATTTTAAGCAGTGGTAACCATTACTTCGGCTTCCATTGACAATCCAGCTTAGAGTGAGATGGATTCCAGTGTGATGAGAGATAAATGTGGATACAGGAGTGGCACAATGTCGTCTTTTCAAACGAGTATAGTTTCTATGTGCAGTAATCTGACGTCCGTATACGTGCCTGGAGGCTCGGAGAAGGTGACTTCTCACCGTCAAAGGGACCCAGAACCTGATGTAATGGTTTAGACCGCTATTGGGTAAACGACTCGCACGCCTCTAGCTCAGATCGATGATAATTTGAACGCAGATCGGTGTATTTATGATATCTTACGTCCAGTGTTTCTCCGCTGTCGTCGAGGCTTTCCAAACGCCCTCTATCAACAAGATTGTACAAGATCACATATTACACATCGTGTTCTGAACTTCCTCGATAGACAGAGTATTTGATAGTTGCTCTGGCTAACACGGTCTCCAGATCTGTCACCCAATGAAAACATCTGGTCATGGGTTGCTAAGAGACTGGCCCAACACTCCTCTCTAGATAATACGGTTAATGAATTGTTCTGTCATCCAAGCTCAGTTCGACTCCATTCCTAACCGGTAAGTGTCGTTTTGACTCCTAAGAGTGGCAGCTGTTTCTACCAATTTTGCTCCTGTGTAAACACCCAAACTTCTTGCAGATTTAATCATTCTGTCTTCATGCCATACTATTTTAGTACAATAAATAACTTTTTCGTATTTACCTTTCTTCAGGGTGCTTCAATTTTAATGACCAACAATGTATATGAATTTGTGTGTGTAATAAGTTAATAAGAATTTAAGTTATGTTTTCGATACTGATACCACATTTGACACATCAGACATATATTAAATTTATAGCACTTGACAAATTTACTTCTTTATTTCCACAACATATTTCTTATTTACAATGATTATTTATGGAAATAAGGCTGAAAATGTCATTACAATAACGCAGCTTGTTTTCAATAAGTAATAAAGAGAGCATAAAATTATTTATTTTTATTTGGTTTCTGATCAAAATTTAAGTAATCCTAACTACAACTCGTTTTTGTTTCTCACTAGTATTGCAGAGTAAAGTATATTATACTGAATAATGATTTCCTGTAAATACACTTAGTTGAGTAATAAGACAAAAATATTGTCAAAATTGATCTGAATAAAAGAAGTTGCTCGGTCTTAAAATATTTGATTTGAAAGATTGAAGACGAATCTAAAACTGTTTCAGAATATGTCTTAATCATTAATAAAAAAAATTTTTAAAAAAAATTATGTTGGAAATATATGTAATTGCTGTAGCAACCGATACAGATTTGTAGACGCAATGCAGTTTCAAAAATAAGAAATAATTTTTCCATGTCTATTTGCAATCTAAATTGCAACACCAAGAAGGGAAGCCAAATAAATTAGAAGAGTAGCACAATAAAAAAGGTAAAATGAGTCTTATACGAGGTAAGAAAGACAAGGGAAACACTACTGAGTGATGCTCCTACAGTAACGCCCCAGAGACTTTGCATATATTCTTGGGGTAGGGAAGCTTTTGAAGATTCCACGCATCGTCCAATTCTATCTGGTGTGGCAGTGGTGTCAAACACAAAGAATCGACTAGACGTGTTCGATAGGTGAAAAATTGGGAGAATAGGCTCTAACTCGACGTTTTAACACAATCATAGTGG
>BMAV01016878.1:59094-75608 GCA_019973955.1 Trichonephila inaurata madagascariensis
TGTGGTGCTGCATGCAGAAGCAAGACTCGAGTGATCAGAATCCCCCCCCTTTTGATTGTTTTATCATAGAGTTGTTACTTTAGTTTAACTGTTAGTTAACTGTTTAGCTTCTACTATTAGTTAATTGTTTAGCTTCAACTGTTAGTTAATTGTTTAGCTTCAACTGCTAGTTAACTGTTTAGTTTAAACTGTCAGTTAAAAGAAAAAAGTATCTTAAGAAAGCATATTGTACTTGAAGTTTTGAACTAACCAATATTAAAATATTATAGTTCTAATTGTGAGGTTTGGAATGATCGAAAAAAATTTAACCTGAAGTTTCAAAATATTAAACGCTCAGGCAAATTGCTTGACAAACACACTTTGTTGTAAAATTAGGAGCATTTCATAACTTTATTCTACTTTATTTTGTCACTTTTATCAAACAAATGTTAAGAGAATACAAATTTTTTCATTTCGAATATTTTAACACTATATATGAACTTATTACTAAGCATATATGTAATTCATAAAATTGTCCCATATTTTTAGTCAGATAGTTTGCTTTAAAATCAGATGTTTAAGAGAATTCTTGCAATGATCTTGATAAAAAAAGGGCCTTGATAGTGCCGTGTCTTGCTTCAGGACCGCACATTTTTTTAAATGCATTTTTTCTCCGATCTTTTTCATATTTTATACTATTGTAAATATACATGTAAATACAATGATAATCACAAACTTCTTTATATAATTGTCTGAAATCTTGCATCACTGCTTAGAATTTTAGCCCAAATGCTTTGAACTATTGAATATAAATATAACATTTTCATTTCGTGATTGTTTTTTTTTCGAGTATTAAGATATATGACTAGTTGCGAAAAATTTTAAAATAAATATTGCTAGAAATTTATCTTTAAACTCATTTTTTTATTTCATTTTAGGTGAAACCTTTTTCAAATGGCAATTAAACAAATAAATAAAAATCGATAAAAGTACTTTTTAAGAAAATGGGAAATTTTAAATAACGCATTATTTGCACTTATCCTAAAAACTAAAATAAAAACTGTTTATAAAACTGTTAAAAACTGTTATATAAATTGTTATGCATAAAATTAAAAAAAAATCTTAGAAGTTTACTCTAAAACAGTGCTTCTCAAACTTTCAATATTCGCGACCCAATATTCAATCATAATTTTCATCGCACCCCCCTCCATACAATAACAATGTATTGAATTCAATAATACTATTCTTTCACGCTAAGACTACTCTACGACTTAAACCTCGTAAGGGACACCTGGGTATATAATCGTCTCGCTCAGCCTAAGCATTAATTTTCTGGACGTATATATACGTTTTTCCAAAATACAATCTTTTCTGTACAATACTATCCATAAAATTATTCCGAAGGCCTTGGAATGCAATAAAAGGATCTCGACAATGTTTCCAAAGAATTTAATTATTTCAGAGGATTTTCTCCCCACATGACATTCGCGCGTCTACTTGGAAAATGGTGGCATTGGGGAGCGAATCGCGTAACTTTTAATCGGCAGTTAAGGGATTAATTGTAAATCGTACAAATTATAAAGATAAGTGTTAATACTAGGCAATGGGGTCACTGGTAATTATCAAACTTGTTCTTGACTTAGTATTGTTAAACTAATTATAAAATACATTGTACAGTACTCATACATTTATAAGTGTATTATATCAGTGTAAATGTGTATTTCATTTTTTATTATGTCACACAGCATTTTGTTTGTTTTACTTTCAATAAATTAAAACTTTTTAAAATAATCTTTGGTTTTCGACTCTTCAACATGCTCGCGCCCTCCTTGTACAGTTTTCATGCCCCCCTAGGGAGGCACGCCCCACAGTTTGAGAAACGCTGCTCTAAAAGCAGTTACATATTCAATTAACTATTATGTTTGAACAGTTTACACATTTGTATTGAATTAAAAGGGATAGATTTTGCAAAATGCGAATTTTTCAAAAATTTTGCATTTAAAATTTAAAGTGAAAAGTTTGAAAAAGATAAATAACTAAAACCCCTATATATAAAATGAATAGATATTTTTGAATACATATAAATGCCATATCCTTTTTTAAATATTGTTTTCTTCTTTTATGTTTGTATCAAAGATTAAAGTAACAGTAAGACTTCTCTAAAATTCTGAATACATAGTTGTTTTTTTATTGAAACGCAAATTACACATATAAATACGCATATTAGAAAAATATTGAATTAAAAGAAATAACATTTGGTGTAGAAAAAAGAAGTATATATTTTATATATATGTTTCATTAGTACCTTAGAACCTAAGAAATATATAATACAAAAAATCTTTGGGACACTTTACAAATGAGAATTTTTGAAAAAAAAAAATTAAATATTGTTTATCACATAAAGAAAAAAAAACATAAAATTATGCAGATACAGACTTTACGAGCCACCGTATGCATACAATAGATTTTCCCCTCATTAAAGCATTTTGTTTTCTACATTACTGTCCTTCTTTGCCAGACATCTTCAGTACATGCTACAGAGTTTCTTGCAATAGAGGAAATATATTGCTTATCAAATTTTATTTGCTCATACACGTGATGATTGACTGTTGCTTTTGGAACATATTCGGTTGTATTGAGTTTTTTTTTTTCAACATTCAAAATTTTGCCAGTTTAATTGATATAGCAACTTACACCACCATTCAATGATGCGTAACCTCTGTGTCGCCAAGGGCCATCACACAATATGTGCTCCACATTTAAAGAAAACACATATATTTTGTCTAAGATAGAGATTGTGTTTTCCTAAATACAGCATCCAAGTATTTATAACAAGTCCCTTTCTTGACTGTGGAAAACAATCAATGACAGAAAAAGTAATTCAAGTAAAGCACTAAAGCTTTTCCTGTTGAAAAGTGTTTTCCAATTATTCTTCGACCCCAAGCATAAAATAAATCTCTTCATCCGATGATAGATTACTTGTCGGATATTTTTCCTAGGTTTCTGCAGGCTTCTCCAAAACTTCTTCTCTTTTACTTCCACTTTTCTCAACGGCAATTCTTTCAACTTGCTTGAATGATAGCGTAAGAACTAACGACTCACTTCTAATGACTAACTCAACACACCCATTGCCAAGGTTTAAATAGCACTCAAATTAGTGCTGGTTTCAAACTCAAGCCACAGTTAAAGAAGAATTTTCCCAAGAGGATTAATAGAAAGTTCCCGGATAGAACCCGTTACAGAGCTGCGAGGCCGTTGGTATGGTTTGAAACATTTTATTCCATGAAACAGTAATTCATTCCATTTTTCGGAAAATGTGCATTTGTAGAAAGAAAGTAATCCTTTGATCATATGTCATTATTATTAATTTTCTTTTATTCTGATTATTGCCACTTTTCTCAGCTTTTTCTGTTTCATTTTTAAAAATGCTGTGAACATTTTAAAACGTGAAGTTCCTCCAAATATAGGACATTACGATTTAGAAAATTTAAATAAGATTAAAATGCATAACAAAGTTTAATTTTCATTCATTTTTAGTTTTATTCAGAAAAATGAGCAAAATTAAATGGTATTGCTTACAAGTTATTTATACATTATTTGCTTTACCAAAAACACTATGATTTTAAAAAGCCTTAAAATCATTTACCTGTTTAATATTATTGTTCGTAAAAGAGATAATGATGCTGGAAAAAGAAATAATTATAACATTTTTGTTTATTTCGTGCATAAACTATGAAAACTTGCTGTCTATAAAAATGGGAGCAATCAAGAAGAAAAATAGCGGGCAAAGTAAATAAAATGAGATGTTGATGAAAACAATGCAAGACGAGGATTTAAAAAGTGCAGTAAAATTTCGTGTGGAAGAAACATAGGGCTTTGTAGCTCAAACTATAGGGTGCGCTTCGCTAGGTGCACGTGATAATCCTATGTGGGAGAGGCGTGAATATATGGAAAGTCAAGAATGGAATGTTTAAAATAATAATCAATTTACTGAACGGAAACGAAACATAATACATTTTGACATAATAATACACACACACACACATTCACACTGGTATATTATATATATACTTAGTATTTGGTAATTAATTTATCTCAATACTAAATTAATAACATGTTTAGTAATTCCATGGGCTTTTCATATACAAAATTTAATACTTATCTTGATAACTCGTACGGTTTATAATTAAAGTCGTATAGTAGCGTGATGAAAATTATGCCTAAAAATTGGGTCACAAATATAAAAAGACTGGCCTGGCACTGGCTTAAGATATTCTTAGGAAGTAAGTGTTTTGAATATGTGAAAGAATCTAACAGCATTAAATATCATGCTTCACTCGCACGTTGTATTTCCTTACGTTCAAGTTTATTTTGTAAAAAATAAATAATCAAACAGTGTAAATTTTTCCAATATTTGTTTTACGCGCTAATCTCTTTACTTGAGAAATCATGCATTTTAATATTGTACTGTTCAATAATTTTATCATAGTATGATAAAGTGCTGTTATTTTAACGTAGTAATAAAATAATATTAAAAAAAAAAAACCCTAAAGTGTAAAAGAACTGCAGTTTAGTTTCTTACATTTATTTTTCAAAGTATTACGTGAACTTGAATGTTTCGTCTTAGAGATTTATACATAAATATATATGTTTCCCATTTCATATATCATGAAAAAATTGTTGTGATTAATATTAAAGTTTCTTATTATTTTGAGTCTTTATTTTTATTTGGTTTAAAAAACAGTTATAAATATTACTGTGAAAGATTCATGTGTGTATTTTATATACTTAATTCACAATAATTTTCAAATTATATCAGTGTTTTCCTCAGAAGAGTTAACTTATATAGACACGGTCTATTAAAACAAATCATTGGAAGGCTTTGAAAAATTTCGGATTTATAAATAAATTTTGAAATATATTTGAATTTATAAAATTTCTCATCCTAATTTGAAGTAAGTAACTTTAGTCGTATGTTTTGAATTGCATTGAATCATTTTTAAAAGACATTAATTTTTATATATAAAATACTTGAAATCAACATTCAATTACTTAATTGTAATAAATTGTTATATTTATAAACGTTTGCAATTACTTCTTTCATTGCAACGTTAAAAAATATTTTTACTAGATTAAAATGTGTACTATTTATTGCCTACTCATGATACAAAAAAAATATGCTGTCCTACTATGAATAAATATATTTGGCAAAATACTTATGTTGTTTTTTTAATTTTTCTATATTTATGACAAAATTTAACAATTCAAAAAAATGTCATGGGGTAAAATTTATTAATTAACTATTATTTTGATGATATTAAGATAAGTTCATCTTAATTCATTTTTATAACTGTGATTTAAGTAATTAAATTCAAGTTTAAGTACGCACGTTTGGTGTGAAAATTTTATAAAATAAGAAAGAAATAGCTGAAAACATTTGAAAGAAAAATAGTTTAAAGAATTTATGCAAACATTTCTTTCAAACACTTGTTTTGTTTAAAATTATTTAATTATTTATTGCTGAAGAGAGAGAAACTTTTTCAAACATTAAGCGAAAAATAGTTTTCGTAAAATCTCATTTTCTCTCTTTTTAGTAGTATTTAAGCATGCATTTAAATTTTACTTTATTATATAATTATGCATACATAAAATTAAAAGCGACGCATCAGGAAGGAACCAACCGAATAAAATGAAAATCGGTTCATGTCAAACGTTAACCGTATCATAAGGACTGAATATTTTATTAAATAAGTAAATACGCTCATTACCATAAAAATTTATGCACCTATATAGAAACAATTGTCTGAATAAAACAAAATTTTACAATCGTAAGTACAATGTTGATGCAAGTAACTAACAAAATCAAAGCAAATTGATCATTTATTGCTGACAAAATTACAAATGAGGGAATGGAGTCTTAGAACCTCGTTGATCCCCTCCTCTAACATGAATGCATGATGTGACACGGTCCAGAAATGAGGCATACAAGTCCCGTATGTAGTTCTGTGATATCTCTTTCCACAATTGCTGTAAGTACGCCTCTAACTCAACCGAAGTTTCAAGTTGTCCAACTTGCCCTCTTAAATTATCTTAGGTATGCTTGGACGGTCACAACTATCGTTATCGAGAAAGTCAAGTAAGAGTGTTAATGTGGTGGAGGCAGCCCTGTAAAACCTTTGCTGTGTTTGGGAAAGCATTGTGCCATTGAAAAATGTCTCTTGAAAGCCTTGCCATGAGTGGTAACGTGTGTGATTAAGGAATGCCACGAACGTATCTCTGGGATATTATGATGCGTTGGATTAATAATAGGGATGACTGTGTGTTATATACTATGGCATCCCACACAATTATGCTAGCTGCGAGAGTGGTGTGCAATTGTAAGGGGAAGACAGGATTGAGACATTCACCACGGGGCCTTTCGACACGTATACGATTGTCACCACTCCCCAAATTGAATCCAGATTCTTCGTTAAAAACGACCTGATTTCATTCGGCTGCAGTCCAATCCCTTCGACTGCGACACCACTCCCAATGGAGTAGATGGGGTGAGGGCGTGAATGGCATTACACGTATTGGGTGCCTCGATAACAACTGTCCTTCAGTCAGATGAAATGTGTGGGTACAGTCTGACTCAAATGCCCATAATGAACAGGCTGCTTGTGTATTTATGGAGGAAAAAGAGACATGAGGTGATAAGTATGTGTGTGGCATGATATGATGGTCTTCTTGATTTTTGGTCCGTCGAAAGCATCCTGAGCTGGGTCGCTGTGTAACAGACTTTTCTCTTGTACACTGGTCTCAACACCTCCTCACAATAAAGTCAGACCGGCCTTGATGGTGATCTACTCACAAAGATGACCACTTAGCTTGCATCGTTCCTATGGTTTTTCCCTCTCGAACTCTGACTCCTCATATTGCTTTCAATGGTAGCAGAATGACATATAAAGTCAAAAGTACCTCTACAACAGATTAAATACACTTAAAGCAAGCTTCGATTCCTGTTTTATAATCAAAGGAGAATGAAGTTCACCTCTCTCTGATAGAGACCCCAATGCGTAATCATTCCGCATTTCTAATCATTTACATATGCTCCTGACATGTACATTCATTCCAAGTTTCTTAAAAATCCCACTCTTACATTTTGGTGAGCAAATTTTTCTGGCAATGAGTATAAAGGAAAATAGAAAACAAAGCACAATGAAAGTAAATAAATAAAACTGCAAGAGCAAAAATAAAAATTATATGAATCGTTGGCCCAGCTCTGGTCCTAATACAAACTGATATCCGTCTAAGCATTGACTCATTTTGTTGACTGATGTCCTACAGCTTGATACACGCGCTTCAACTGGCGGCTAAGGATGTCACGATTGAGGGACGGTTGAAAATTCAGAGCCTAAACATGCTTCATTCGAGAGAGATTCAGCGATTGGGGTTAGCAAGGGAATCTTTGGGAAAGTACGAAGATAAGAAATAAAATGGCATGTTGTGTGTAGCCTTACATTATCCTGTTAAGAGCTATCAGTAGGCTAAGAATCTTCAAGTTATCCATTTTGAGTTTTTGATACTTCTGAAATCTCCACTCCATGGCCTTTCCAGTGAAAAAAATATTTGCTATTTTATGAATTAGAAGCCCGTCAAAATGACTTTTAAAAAATAATCAGCTGCCTCTGGTCACTCCCACTTTGATAGATTAAGTGTAAATATTGGCTTTTTAAATCTGAGAAGTTGCAAAGCCTCCACAAAATTTCATTTAATCATACACAATTAACTGTAGATTAATTGTGTAACAACTGCACACAAGTTTAACTGTTAGATCTTGGAGTGAGATTTGTAGCTTTATGGTTTAAGTGATTTGAAATTTAATAATGAACTAAATGGATAATTAAAGGTAATATAAAAAGGATTAGTATATAAGTAGTACAGAATACTTACTTTGATAAAGTAAGATTTTTTATAAGAATTGCTGCTTTCAAAAACTTTTATTTTTAAAATTGTTTGGGTTTATTTTACCTTAAACATACTGCATGCATTTATATATGTTTGTGTATGCTGAAGTGAAATTTTTGAAATATTTCTAAAGCTTCTAGCTGAAAGCAGATGTCTTAGCAAAAAAATTACAATTTTTATTAAATTCCTAATGAAGTTATAAAAACTTATTTAAAAAAAAAAAAAAAAAAAAATGAACAATTTATTTTTAAAATTTATCTTAGTATAAAGATAAAGGTTTAATTAATATACAGATAAAATCTTGTGTCTTTATGTTGTTTCTGGGAATTAGTTACAAAAGGCATATAGTCATTGTCGTTGCCATAAGCTTGTTACATACATTAATAAAAAACCATCCCTTTTTTTTGTGGCAGTCTTAGAAATCACTTGCCTAACATATAGAGAAACTTGAATTATGACACTTTACTTTTACATATTGATGCATGATATCTTATGATCAACTTTGATGTAAGTAATGCATCAAAACTGATAATTCTTTCAAGATTGATACAGAATTTCAGAAAAACCATGAAAATGCTACAAAATATCTCGTTAGGCAAAAACGGAAAAATGCTATGCATGTATTTTCTGGCCAATTTAGGACTTTTTTGTTTCCTATTTTATTTAAAATACATTGTGTGAGAAGATACTAATGTTTAATAAAATGGGACAAATACATGTTGTAATTCATAATTTTTGTGATGAAGTGATATGTTATTTTAAAAATGCAATTTTCTCAAAATGTTGTTTTCCAAACTATATGTATCTTTTTCTCACACAGAATCTACTATATGAATGCACCTGCAATTTTTATTGCATATTACTAATATACTACTATACATACTGAAGTGCGGTTTTTGAAATATTTACAAAATAATTTTCTTGAGAAGTTAAAAAAAAAGACGATTTTCAAAAACTTCATAGTGATACTTTTACGTTGCATGTTTTTTGAAAAATTTAAACAATATATTTGAAAACTTTCACTTCAGTATAAATATAAATGTATATTTACTGTACAGACAAGTTTTTAAGCTTCTGAAAACTAAAGTTTCTCAACAAAATGTACCTAAAAAAAATTCAGATGTGCAATGCCATTTGTCGTTGCAAGAAGCTGGATACATACATAATAATACATAAATGTTATGTTTTAAAAAATAAAAACTGTTTTATTTTGGGCTGTTTTTGAAATCATTTGTCCAGTTTAAAGAAACTTTTGAATTTTATAACTTTTAGAAGCTTGCATGTTCATATGTGAACACAAACCCTAATGAAAACTTTCGAAATGTCATAAAATCATGTATTCCCAAATGAAATCACAAATTCATACCAAAACCAAATTGATACATTTTCACATTACATATATGAGGCTTTATGGTCAACTTTGATGTTTCTAAGCCATGAAAGCTAAAAAATTTTCAAAAATTGATACAGAATTTGAAACAATTGATGTAAATGTTACAAAATATCTCGTTAGACAAAAACTGAAAAATACTATGTATGAATTTTTTGGGCAATTTAAGACTTTTTTGTTTTCTATTTTACTTAAAATAAATTGAGAAGATACTAATGTTTAATATAATGGGACAAATACATGTTGTAATTCATAATTTTTGTGATGAAGGGATATGTTATTTTAAAAATGCAATTTTCTTAGAAAGATGTTTTTTAAACTACCCACCTTTTTCTCACAATCTATTTTATAAATTCACTTGAAATTTTTATTGCTTATTACTGATATATAACTATATATACTGAGGTTGGCTGTTTGAAATGTTCCCAAAGTATTTTGCAAGAGAGCAGTTATCGTAAAAGAAATGACAAATTTCAAAAAAATTCTAGTGATACTTTTACGGTATATGTTTTTGAAAACACTAAGCAATATATTTGAAAACCCTCACTTCAGTATAAATATAAATGTGCAATTAAAACACAGACAAAATGTGAAGTTTTTGTATTGAACAGTTTCTGAGAAAAAGGTACATAAAAAGGCTCAATTTAACATTGGAGGTATAGGTGGTAGCAACTACTCTTAAAGTGTCCGTGAAAGAAAGAGCTAAACTATGGAGCGTAGGACCATGTTATGAAGTTGTCAGGGATGACATTTAAAGGGATCGAGCAATGAAATAAAAAAGCCCCTCCCCAACCGAGCTGTGTGGTGGACGACAATGAAGTATTCTAATACTTTCCTGATGTATCTAGACAAGAATTCACAGGGAATTAGTCTGAAGTGGGAGTCATTATAGAAAGCAATTGACTCCAGTCTATGGAATTCTTGGCCCAAGTCACTTTGCATAGTGTGGGTAACAGGGACGGGCAGTTGATGCAATGTGACCTCTATTATTTCGATCCACGTTTACTGAACCGTCTACCGGAGGTTATTGCAAATATGGGTTCTCCTTTTTCGACGTTGGATTTTGGATAAAGAGAGCTGTTTACGTCGATTTGACGGTCGCTCAATCTTCACGTTCTGTCGACGCTTTCGCTTGTCCGCCAAATTCTTGACTCTTTTTACGGATATAATTCACCCATACCTGCCAAATCAATACATGACCGCATCTCACCAACCCAAATATTTAGTGATCCTATGATTTGGATTTGCCAAATTTGCTTGCTTTATTCTGGTTGTCCTTTCTTTCTCAATTGATGATATCTGCTGACAATATTCGTGAATCCGTAGGAGAGACAAGGGTAAAGTCCAGGTGGGCTTACGTGACTTATACCTTATTATTGGAATGTTTTTTGCTTAACATATGGATGCTCCGTTGCAATGCGTCGCATTTCTAATTAGTTAGTTATTGATTGTTAAAAATTACTTATTTGCGAAATTGTTTTGTAAGGTATATGCAGACATAATTTTGTCGCTTTAGAATGAAGTTTAATTGGTGTTTCATGTTTTACGTTATAACATATCTCAACCTATAGCATATAACTCAAAAGTAAATTAAGATGAAAAAAATAAGGATGTACTAATTTTAAATTTCTGCAATTTGGTAATATTTTTAAAGGACTTCTTTTCAAAACAAGAGAAAAAAGGCACCAATAAAAGTTGAATTCTGATGTTTGGTCAATTAATTTCTTGGATTAGATGTATTTGAGCATTCGGTCACTGGTCAATTTTTCTAATTGCATTTTGATGTTTCAATATTTGAGATCATTTGTTATTTTAATAAAGGAAATACAATTATCCTCTGCGTAAATTAATAAAATTAAAGTTGTATATTATTCATATTATTCATATTTTCAGTTACTATTATTACTATTTTTATTACTATTCCATGTATTATTATACAAATGATGTATTTTGCTTAATATAAAAAAGAAGATCCAGAAAACAAAAATATACAAGGAGAGCAATTTATAATAAAGTGTGGTTTGACGATTTTTTTTTTTTTTTGAGAATTTTTTGATGAATATTACTTCTGATCTGAATTGATTTAAAATGATGAAATGAATTTCATTTATATTGAAATCTCTTTCTTTTTCGTTTGTTCTTCAAAATTCCATTCTAATTTTAACTATACAGCTATGGTTAACTGTATCATTTAACCCCTAACTGGTTTGCCCGTACAACGTACAGGCTACGAACAGCTAGTCACCCCCGGATTACTCGTACCCTAGGTTGGCACTGACATTTTCTTCTTTCTATCTTTGATTTACCCTTATTTTTAATTCTTATAGTGTGATTATTAGTACTAATGTTTTAAGAGATGTAGTTTGTCCATGGTACTAAAATACTTCTCATCCGGGATTTTCTTCATGTTGAAGGCGGAAATTTTTCATTGAAGGCAAGAATATCAATTCTGGAAAATACTTGATAAAAACAGAGATTGGCAAGACAATGTGCAATTTGCTGCCGGAGAAGAAATACAAATAGAAAGATAATCCAAAAATTCCGATATTATCTCTGTCTATAGTGCAATTCAAGAATAAGTATTACACCACGCTTCAAATTGCGTGTGCATATAAGTATATATACACAGACTAAATCCTCTTCTGCTTGAGAAAGATGTTCGAACATGGATTTTTGTTTGTACGTAGGAGAGAAATTCTTTTAAGCTTTATATATATACAAAACATTCTTCATAGCATGCAGAGTATACTAATAAAAAGCATACATTTAGCGATTTTTGTGTTCCACAATTATAGAATAAAAGATAGTGTGAAATCTTTAAAATTTAAAATTAAAATAAATTCTTCTATTTTTGCATTCTGTTATGTTTAGTTGCATGCAATAAAAATCCGTCGTTTTTGGATTATTTTGGGTAAAAAAAAAAAAAAAAAATGACCGCTTAAGGGGCTAAACAGGTTGTTTGTTCAAGATAATTCTGGGTAATATGCATTCAAATGGCATTAAGCATTATTATATGTTATCTAAATTTGAGAATAACGCATAAAAATGAAAGAAATTTTCATCATTTTTAAGCTTTAGAACCGTAACTATTGAAAATACAGGTGGCAGTTTCAGTTATTTGAGAGCCATTGTAATAAAATAAATGTTTGAAATGTGTAATATTGTCCCCTTTTTTACAGAATGCGTCCCAGTTCGGTTCGCATATTTGGGAGTTCCAGGATTTGTACTAAAAGGTCAACCAGTATGGCTGGATTGTGGATATGATTTGGAAGGAAACGAGCTCTACTCTGTGAAATGGTACAAGGATAATGTTGAATTCTACAGATACCTTCCAAGTGACAACCCTTCCGCCCAAATGTACAAACTAGATGGAGTTCATCTGGATGTGAGTAGATTACAAATTTGTTTTACAAATTTGTTACTCAAAACTATGAACCTTCTTAAGAAGCAGAAGTAGATAAAATTTCATAATATATCTACATACATAAAATTTCATATTCATTTGACATATTTTGATAAAAATGTAAAAAAAAATATTAATTATTTAAAACATTGCTAATGGATCGAACTTGTAGTAGGCCTTTAATTTTCTTCAAAAAAAACTACGGTTAAAATTAATATAATTTTCCTTTAGAACTAAATTATTGAAAGTGTTAAAATTTTAGGTATAAGTTATCACAATTTTCAAATAGTATCTTAATATAATTTATATCTATTAATTTAAATAGATTTTCAAAATCATAATTATGTATAGATTAATATAAAGAGAACAAGTTAAAATTATATAAGGGGAGATTTGTACTACTTTTTTGAATGAAATTTTTGATAATATTTTGTAAAATGGATTGTAATAACTTAATAAAAGCAATAATGCACGTTTTCAAACAGATATTTACTGTTATAATTTTAATTGGATTTTTATGAAATTGGTAAATTAAAAAAAGTATGCTGAATTTCAACTTTAGTAGATGAATGCCTAATTTATTATAAAAGGCCGGTTTATGATTGCTAATTTTTCTATTATATAGCTCAGATCAATGAAGGGAATTATTGCTCTGAAAATGCTTTTTAAGCATAATACTACAATATTATTTACAAATAATTGCCCGATTACTAGTATCAGTTTATAAAGTTTTTAAACAACCTTCTGATGCAAAACATTTTGCAATTCATTTTAAAACTGAATTTCAAATGATTATTTAAGGAATTGTAATTAAAAATATTTCAAAAACTTTTAAAGATAAACCGTATTTAATAGCTGATTTTGTAAAAGGAAAGAAATAATGAAGTCTCTTTTGATTTGTCGTTTAACAGAGTGCTGTTGTAATTAGAAATTATATTAAGCTATAGTCTTCATTTATATGTTACATCCATTGATTGGATTCGATTTGAATTTTACTAACTCAGAATCTCACGAAGCTGTTGCCATCGGAACTCATAATTTTGTACCAAGATGATGTCCACACACCTCACTCTCCAAAATTCCGCTCCACGTCAATGTATTAAGACCCTTAAGAGACTGTCTTTAATAATTTTCAAATTACCTGTAACAATATGTTGGTAATGCTTATCAATAAATTCACGATATCCCAAACATTTCATTCCTATACATTGTGAGATACTAAACTATTGTAATAATTTAAGTTTAGCCTATCTTTTTTCAATTCCCATTTTTAGTTCACACTCTCTCTGTATTTATTTATTTATGTATATATGAACCCCACAGAATCTATTAATGTATCACATATTAATGATGCTTTGACAGAAAAATTTCTTAAATGTTATATAGTGTTTATTTTCAGAATAAATGAGAAAAAAATAAAATTTCTCTGAAATTTTGATCAAACTTTTAAGTCTGGTATATGTCCCGAATGAATGAGAGAGTATATACCACAAGAAGTACTTAAGGTAAACTTGGCAAACATGGGCACCAAAACACTTATTTTAAAATATACTTCTCTGAAATGCTTTCCATTTTTCCAATTATTGTGTTCTTTAATTGTTGCAGCCAACAAGAACACAGAATCGACTTAACTACCAAATTAACATGCTTGAATTTTTAAGTCATTCATTTCATATCATTCAATTATATGTTTTCCACAAAGAAAAAATGAACTGCATCTATGTCTTTTTTTGTTAATGTAATTTGCAGAAATGTCCATTATAAAATAGCGATTTCAGCTGGTCTAAAAGCAGCTAACATGGGACAAAGAAAATCCTTGACCGTACCTTATGTAAGCTAACACCAATTAAGTACCCTAAAAATTTCATTTTTACCGAATTTTTTTCCTTTACATTTTCTAGGGGCCTATATCATTGAGAAGCTTACTACGAAATTTCAGATCTGTTAGCAAATTAGTTTTTAAGATATTTGAAGTTTTATGAGCTATGCTTATGGTTTCGGTTTCATTTTAAAGCATTTCCCCCCACCCTAAATTGAATGAATTAAAAATATTTTTGAGCTTTTAGTTTGAAATGGTTATTAATTCCAATTTTCATTACTAAAATCATTTCTGCTTGATTATGTTTTGAATTTTTTGAGTTTTCATAATTAATTAATTAAGATTAATTTCATGGCGTATTTTTGCGTTAAAAATAGTTTATATAACTTAAAGCTTTATCATTATTTTTTTCCTGTAGAGAAAATGACATAGCAAATGGGTTCTCAGGTTGCTGTGAGAAACAATATTTCGAAAAGATGGAATATTACTGAAAATGATGTATCTAAAAATCAGTCCTTTGCTGATTCTGCAATTAGACTTCCGAATACAAGTATTCTGAATTCAAATATTGCAGATATAATAGAATATTTACTTAATGTGTCAAACTAGATTATTCTAAACATATTGTAGTACTATATTTTAGTATTTTGAAGTCGTACGACAAGAGCTAAATCTTACTAAACTGCCCCAATTTAAAACTGAAAAAGATTAAACCTGACTATTTTTAGCTTAATTTAGTATCATTATTATTTTGTAAATAAATGCTTTGTGTTTCAAAACCTTTGTGAAAATATTAGGTTAAGATAAAGCTGAATAAACTGAAGTCTTAACAAATGCTATTAATATTATGCAAAAATATATTTTGAATTAAAAATATTATTTTCAGTCATATTTAATTAAAACAGTGTTTAAATGCAGAACAAACATTGGAAAATAACATATTAAGAAATTAGAGCTTTACGGGCTTTATAATTTTTTGTTTTATGACTTAACGAACTTTAAATGAGTTTTTCTCAGACTTTCAATTTTGAAAAGGTATGAGTGTTTCTAATCCCTAAGGCTTTTTTACTGTTCAAGATAGAGGCTGGAATATTTTTGTATATACTCCCTAACGTATGTTCTAGATTTAGGGCTGAGATCTCTAGTTATTTTTCAAAAAAATGCTAAAGTTGATATTTTAAAAATCTTCGTGTTTTTTCCAGGTTTTTCTAGAAAAATAATTATTAAAAATAAACAAGGGAATAGATTTTCAAATCCATACTAACTTTTGTTTGCAATAACCTAAGAAACATAAATAACTTAAAATGATTAAAAAATTTTAAAAATTGAATACTTTATAAAAGTTTGAAAAAACTTCAAAATTCCTAATTTTTTAAAATTGTAAAATAATGGCTAGTCAAACTGACTTTTTACTTATAGAATCAGCTTAATAATATAATCTAAATATAAAACATCAATTATTTTTACTGTAGCTGTCTCCAAAAAATTTTTTGTAAAAGTGTACCGTGTAGTCTTAATATCCAAATTTTAGTTGATTTAGTCGCTTCGCGAAAAACAGGTTAATGAGGTGGGCAAAATACGAATTTACCAATAATTTGATCTTTATTTAATATTTTCTTAATAATACCTTGATTGAGATAATCATCTAATATTTCCTTTGAAAGAAAATGTAGTATCATGTCATAATTAATTTTTTTACAAAACTTTTAACATTTTATCTCTAAACCTTAATTAACAGCTAATTCGTTGAGCTCTCTTTTCCAAGGTTAACTCACACATCGTAATGACCAACTCTAAAACACTCTGATTAAAATTTTCTAATATTTTGCTTTTTCCCCCTTCATGACAATAAGGATAAATTTTAATTCCAATTCAAACGACTCTAAATTCTCTCTCTCATTAATTAGTGTGCAATATGATGAATTATTTTGAAATATTTTTCTACTTTCTCTACATATCTTAATACAATCGTTTGA
>BMAV01016878.1:76502-116563 GCA_019973955.1 Trichonephila inaurata madagascariensis
ATTTTATCATTTATATATATATATATATATATATATTTATTTAAAAAGTGAAAGATAAATCTTTTTATATATAAGCGCAACTACTTTTCTTTTAACTGTAGTCGAAATGCTTAATGCACTACAATCCCAAATGATTTCTCTTTCACTTTTTAAATTAAGTATATCCACACACTGATTCATAGGTACAAGAAAAACAAACACTTCCACTATGAGATAATGCTTTCACTTCAATTAAATTCCCTTCACATTGAACTTTGAAAATATATTGACAATAGATGAAATTAAGTTTTTCCCCATATTAATTCCTCTTGTGGCTGTAAAAGCTTTACGTCGATTTTCAACTTCAAGTGGTATTGCATTTACATTTAAGGTACTGTTTTGACCATCAAAGTTATTACGTTGCCCATTATTTTCTCTTACTATTGTTGTCACTTTGATAAGAAACAGCAATGTGTTTCTTCTTACAAGTTCGGCACAAGTAATTAGTAGCGTAGTTTCTAACCATGTGCGATGAGCTTTAACAATAAAAGCACAAATTTTGCTTTTAAACAAATTCAAATAACATAATTTACATGAATTCTGCGTATAATTCTCATTTGCATCTTAAACAACAGCAGTATTTTCATGCAAAACTCTTTTTGGTATTCATTACACTTTGTGAAGCATTCAGAACTCTTGCATGATCGTTGAAAAAAAAATGTTAATTAGACGGCAAATTCTCTTTTTCTAATTCTCTCTCACACCATATTTTAGAATTAGGATTTCATTTGGCCCTAAAATATATAGGGTTTCTTGACTCTCAACGTCAGGCGAGTTCGGGATGAAGAGGTGGGGATCGTATCTGATCTGGAAAAATGACTCATGAAAATTATATAAAATAATATATTTTTGAAAATATGGAAAACTGACATTCTCCATCTCATCACTAACTACTGTAACTAACAATTTCCCAATTTTACAATTATTTTTTCACTAACGTAATCTTACATAGCTGTGCTATGAATTACAGTCCCATGTCGATCAAAAACACTGCTGCTTTAGTTCAAATGAACGTTGGCGTAGTTTGAGGAACTGATGGGACCTAAGTGCCAAGTTTCATAAAAAGAAAAATATTGCTTATTATTCTAAGTAAAATATTTCAAAAGATAACCAGTTTAGTGACGATTCTCAAATGGTAGAACACTTTGCTACTTTTCTATCATTAACAATAATTGCCATTTTCTAACAATGTAACCTTATTTAAAAAATTCTTAAGTATGTAATCCAATTCTAGCAGTAAATTTAAAAATAATATGTAAAGCATTTATATAACACTGAAATGAATTAAATTTTTGAAGTATTTGCCTTCTACACGAATGAAGGCGCTACATTTTTTTAAAAGTTACCGATTGATGAATCGGTGATAATCAGTTAAATTAATTTTTGCCTTTGTCTCTGCAATTTTTTCGTGCAGTTAGGTTACATCTTCAAATGGTTCAAAATAAACTTTTCCTTTTATGCTACCCCACTAATAAATTGAAGGGGCTGAGTGAACGAGCTGGCGGTGAAATTGAACCATGACGTTCAATCCACTTTCTGTTATATTCCATGTCCAAATACTCCCTTACAGGACGCCTATAATACGCTGAGTAATCATCTGGTTGGAACCCCATATCCTTGTAGTCGTTGATTGGCACATCTTCCAGAAGCCTGACAAATTGTTTTGGAGAAAATTCAGGTAGTTGTCTCGGTTTAAAGTTTTGGTTAACTCAAACGTTTCAATTTTTTTTTTTTTTTACTTTCAATTGGAATTGGAAACTGTCTTTACGCATTAAATACTGGTTTTCAAATTCATCTAGGCAAGTTGTATAAGTTTAAATATCCGTTTGTTTTAAAAGTGGATTTGTCAGTCCACATTTAGTCTAGGAATTCTGGATCTTCACAATCATTCGCCATTTTTTCCAAAACTTTAGCCTTGGTCCGTAGCCACAAGACAGAAGACTTTGTTCACGTTGCACAAGGTATAGATGAAATTTGTGTGTTTTTAGTACAAGATGAGAAATACATTTTGGTACTCCCGTGGTTCTTTTGACTGAGCGCACTGAAGTATTGGGAAAGTTCACTTCATTCCAAATGATGTCATTGTATTTCTGAGGTCTTCCAGCGGACGTACGAATACTTGGCAATCGTCCTAGCGCCATATGAACAGTAACAAATATTAGGTGTTACGCATTTTGATACCTCTCACAATTCCCTCTGGCTACAACAGTGGCTGTTATGAGGCACATTTACCGTAAATTAAATGCATTCCGCGATGTTATTATAGTGCATGTTACAAAAGTTAACATAGTGAGCACAACACAAATCAAGCCCAAAGAAACGGCCGTCAGTGCAAGCAATATCAAACCTAGCTTAACACTAGATAAAGGTGTCAGTACGATAGTTAAAAAATTATGGAAAGATGCTCAGTAAATGAAGAAAGCCATTCTAACTGCATTAAATAATACTTACAACAAAGGCGATGTAATAGCGTAGAATAGTTACAATCACTAGATATCTACGTTGCTATCCATCCATCTCCCTTGTACCAAATAGTACTATTATCTATCTCGATTAATTGATCTGTTTTTTGTGTCCATCGCACGCGTTCTCATTAATCCAGTTCTCAGAATCTTTGAGTGTAGAAAGCTAAAAATTTGAGCATTTAATTCATTAGAGTATTACAAAAATGTTTTACATTTTATTTTTAAATCAATTGCTTGATTTGGGTTACACATTTAAGATTGAACTTTCTTTTTAGATGAAGACATTTGGTAAGAAAAAAGGACAATGACTGTTATAGATAGAAAGTAGTAATTTTTTACCATTTGCAAATCATCACAAAATTAGGCCATCTTCTGAAAAATCTTCCTTAGAATAGTATGTAATATTTTTCTTATTAAGGCGAGTCAGTTAGGTGACATCCTTTTCTGAAACCCCGACTTATATAAAATACGGTGATCTCTTCGGAAGTAAGAACACATTATTAAAAACATAATTGTAAAATTGGAAAATTTGTGGTAGTAGTTATTGATGTGATGGAGGGTGTCAGTTTTTGACATTTTCAAAAACATGCTCATCATCACTTAACTAAGTGATAGAGATTGTTTTTAATTCCCCTGGCACAATAATCTGTCACAAAAAACATGCCCATTATTGAGAAAAAATAAGCGGAATGCATTTTGTATTTGTAAGAAGATGGCCCTCAATAGCGTGGTGGTAAATCTTTTGGACTCATATTTTCATATTAGCAATGGAAATGTGAGGTACTAATTATAGACTTATTTAGTTACATAATATATATATACTTACCTGATTTGCATCAAATTTCGCAAGAATCCCTTTCATTTACACTTAAAAATACACAACGCAATCACTTCCAAAAAACACCACTCAACAGACTCAGAGCTGATCAAAGAATGAATTACTGCATAAACCCATTGCATACAATGAGTTTCTGACATCTGTTGGAAATTGGATGAACTGCTAGGAGTTGACCTCTGAGGTGATTCAGAGAATGTACCATCTAGCATCAATATTTCAGGCATTGAAACAAGTAGTACATTTTATGTACTACCACACAATAAACGAATAAGAGTTGGTGGTTCAATATATGTACCACCAAGCATGAAAGAGTTAATACTTCTAATGATCACAAGGATTCATTTCATATATCAATCAGATTTAATATTGTTAACTCATTTTGAACAAAATGCATATTCATGAGCCGTTTAAGATGAGCATACAGTTGCTCTCGATGATTTGAAAATCTTTCTTCCAATACAGGAAACTCTAACATTATTTGAATCATCTATAAACAATGATCGAGCAATATGATAAGCCTCACTTCTTAAGGTATCCGACTACGTTCGGAACCGTGATTTTGCAAAAGCGTATAAATGGAAAATATTTGTGTTATTTAGTGTCACTTAGATTAGAAAATGTATATAAAATTGTTTTAAGAATAGTATTGCAATAAAAAATTATTTAAGTACAATATTTTGGCAAAAAATTAACTTAGAATAAACTGTTTTCAAAATGTTCTTCTTTTGTGAAAAATGCTTCTATTACAATATATTGTGCCTGTATATAGCTCAGACCTATGTACAGAGGCTCAACTAGAATTTTTGAAGTATATAACTTAGAAGTTGGTTTATTCATGTTTCACGACAACAGAGGGAAGAAATTTTAAGATAAAAACGCCGATAATCATTTCAATTCGTTGTAACTCTGAAAATAATGTGAATTTTTCAAAAATCTTAGTTAAGCCTCTGTACAGAGGTCTGAGCTATATATACAGGCAAAATATTATTATAATAGAAGCATTTTTCACAAAAGAAGAGCATTTTGAAAAAGGTTATTCTAAGTTAATGTTTTGCCGAAGTATTGTATTTAAATAATTTTTTTTGTCAAAAAATGTGTCCTTAAAACAATTTTATACATGCATTCTAATCTAAGTGACACTAAATATCATGGAAATTATCCATTTATGCGGATTTTTAAAATGACGGTTCCGAACGTAGTCGGATACTTTAAAGTCGATTTAACCGTATCTTTCAGGTTAGAATTTGAATCAACCCTAGTTAAAAATACATTTTTAAACGAAAGCCATAATGAAAGTTAACGGAAAACCTCGGGGAAGTAACTTTGAGTGATTTAGCAGTGTTTTTACACAATATCACACTGGGGAAACCAGATTTCTCAGATTTGTCTGTTTTAGCAAATTAGGCTAAATTACGATTAAATTCCGCATTTAAAATCGTTATCTTCAAACTTTTCCTTCTATTTGATATAAATCTCAACATTTTCTTTGGTACGTAATCAAGATATAACATCAAAAGTTTTTGAAGTTATATCTTCTTCAAAAACTTTCAAGTTATTTGAAATTGTTTCTAAATCACTGTTTTGGGCATCTTCGTCCGTTATTTTTACTTGTAATCTCGTTACTTGAGATTTTAATAGACTATTTTTACCAACAGTTATTTCAAGGACATTATTTAAGCAAATTTTATTCATTATTCCACTAAAAACAATGTATTCAAATGATAGGGAACGTAAATTTCATTCATAAAAAAATTCAAGTTGCTGGCTCAGTCTCGGACGGATCAATTTAAGGTAGTCATCCGGTATGACGACCGGAATTTCGACGTTTTTGTGCATTTTTTTTAACAAGAAAATAAAATGCGATCCTTTTGTAATTTTTACAAGTATTTTAAGTATTAAATTTTTTTTGACTTAATTTCACGTTAATTTGCTTATATTTTTTTTATGTCAAAGGGGATTCCTCGAAAAACAGGTAAGCTGTTTTGGGGAAGCACACAGCTTTCCTTAGGGATCTGAAATAAAAATCAAATCAAAGAGATTATTGTTTTGTAGACACTTAACTCTAATGAACTAACCAATAATATGCATATAAAAAAGAGAAAAAAAATGGCGGATTTCTGAAAAAAAGTTCTCAAAATCTAATTTTTTTCGTTGATAAATTACTTAAAACAACTAATTTTTTACTAAAAAATTAAATGTTTTAAGAGCTAAGTCTTTAGCTATGTGTATTTAGAATAATAAGTCAATCTCTTAGCAAAATCAATTGAATAGTTTGGAGTCAGTGCTTCCCTGAAATTTCAAAAACATGGTTTCGAGAAAAACACGTTTTAAGTTTTGACACTACTTCAGTGCTTCTCAAACTTTCAATACTTGCCACCCAATTTTCAATCATAATTTTCATCGCGCCCCCCTCCATACAATAACAATGTATTGATTTCAAAATTAACATACTAAAAGCTACATGCTTAAGCTACAATATATATGAGTTTAATTGTAAACATCCCAAATTATCAAGATAAGTATTAAATTTTGTGTATAATTTCGTATATGACAAGCCCATGGGAGTCATTCGTAATTATTAATTTTGTTCTTAACTTAGTATTGATAAATTAATTATCAAATACATTATGCAGTACAGATGCATTTATAAGTTTATTATATCAATGCCAAAGTGTATTTTACTTTTTTATTATGTCAGAATGCATTTTGTTTTTTCAGTAAATTTGCAATGTTTTAAATCTTTTATTTGACTTTTTGATATGCTCGCGCCCCCCATGTAAGGTTGTCACGCGCCCCACAGTTTGAGAAACTTCCATTAATCAACTCTGCCTGCAATCGTTCCGTTTGCTTTCATTTTCAACGGCTTTGCGTAAGGTTCTCGTCTCTTTACAGCTTTCTCTGCCCTCAAAATTCGAGCAGTGTCAATAGTGTCAGCGGAGTCCCTGGCTGTTTGACCTACCGTGACGCCTATCATCTCCATAACTTTGAGGACAGGTAGAAAATCCTCATGAGTGGCGTAACGGAGAATGTTAGAGTTCCTCTGCAAAGTCAGCAAGCCGGATCTCACAAAGAATTCCAAAACCATGCCATAACATAAGCTTTGAGCCCCCTTTAGTCCTGAGCCACTCTGCAATGTGGGGGTGTACATTACCCACTGTTAAAAATGCAGGCAGCTGTAAAGGTAGCAATTTCCCAAACATTTTTCCTAGTAAAAGTATGCTTCAGAGTGAAATTCCATACACAGTGATTGAAACTTTATTCCTTTATTTCTTTTCAACATCTTTTAAACAAATCGTCACAGATGCTAAAGTACCGTACTCTGGTTCTATACGTTTTATAAGTTGTTTATCAAACGTTACTGGGTGTCTACAAGTGCTCTCTTGATTTTCCTCTTTCAATTGTTGATATTTGCACCAAGAATCTTGGCAGTAAAAGTGCTGAGAGTTTTGTATACTGTACGAAATTCTCATACTTCGTCTTTGTCAATCGAAAAGGTTTGCTATAATACGCATACCTACGTATCCTAGAATAATTGGGACGGAAGAACAATAAAAGAGGGAACGGTCAGAGCAGTTGCCACTGGCGCGTCAACACACTTTAATACACACTCTTCTTTTAGCTATAACTTTGAAAACATTATAAATTTAGGTCTGTGTGAACATTTTGGAGTATATTTATAAAATGTTTTTCATCCGAAAAAAAAAAGTAAATCGATTATTGAGCCTTTTACAATGGACTACTACCTTCAATTGATTTAAACATTTTTTGGAAGTAAGTCAATAAAAATAAACAACTCTCTGGCGATAGAACGATATTTTCGTAATAATATCTCACATCAAAAGAATTTTTACGATACAACATTTGATTAAATATTTCTCAAGATCACAAAATAAAAATATTTACCACAAAAAAAAATAATGGTATCAAATAAATTTCACATCACACCAGTTATCAATTTTTAATAATCAGTAATAGAAATTGATATTCATTAAAACAAATTACATAAAATTTCATCTTGTGTATGTGTGTGTGTAAAGCTTCTTTTCAAAATTTTTAATATGAGTTTATCGTGAACTCTTGCATTACGCAAACGGTACAATGAGAAGAGAACATTTTCAAAACGACCCCATTGCTAAAATAAGCATTGAATCTTTCATTTTCAAATTGTAGACATCATATGAAATAATACTTTTGTATATATTTGCCCAATTATAACATTAGGTTTATTAAGATATGAAAACCTCAATATACAATGATTTTTGGTTCTATTCTCTCCCATAATAATTTCAACGCTAGAAATACATAAAGTATAAGAAGAAATTCAGACTAACAAGACTATTTATAGTTTGGGAAAATTGAGAAGAATGAAGAAACTGTGAATTTAAATATTTGTTTAATACTTAAAAAAATATGTGTTGCTTTTTACATTTTTTTAAACTGAAGATCATTAACAATGAAATGCAAAAAGATAGCAAAATTATTTAAATTCTTAAATTAATGATTTTTGTTTCAATTCGTATATCATATGCACATTAAATCTCGCGCGCGCGCGTTCACAATTAAAAGCTTTTATCAGAATATATTTGAAGTGAATACTTATGTTAATCAGAATGAGCTACATTTGTATAAAAATGGATATATTAATATGAAATGATGCTTATCTCTTCAATTTTTGAAAAGCATTTGAGTCATTTTAGACTTTATTTGATAATTCCCTCCCTCTTCAATCTATATTATTTTTCACTTATAAGCGAAACTAATTGTTTAGTCATAACTTATAATGTTTTGGTTTATAGTTTTTATTTTTTATTGTTAGGAAATGATAAAATGAATTTAAATTCAATCTTTTAATAATTAATTCAGTAGGAAAGAGTGGTTATCATTTTTGATTACAAATATGAACACATTTTGTTTTATAATATCATTTCAATCCACGGGAAACACTGAAAAATATTATCAAAATTTCTCAAATTTATCAGTTGAATTCCAAATGGGAAACTATTCTATGACCTTATTCCATAATATTTTAATAAGTGCAAGAAGCAGAAGAAACTTGTTATGGAATTTTTATGAAATTCATATCTGTTTAATATGTTTTCTATTTCATGAAACCCCTTTTGTGTGCAGTAAAGAAACACCACACTATTTCGTAAAAAGAAAAGTATAACGGAAATTATGAAAAAAGACTTTAATTTCTACAGCACATTAAAAAGTACATTTTTAAGGTAAGGTAAGTTGAGTTATAATAATTTGTACATCGTGTTAACTTGGTATTCAGTTTCATTTTTAAATACTTTACTATTTCGTAAAAAAATGTATTTCTTTTTCTTATTTTATTCATAAAGTTAAAAATGTATCAAAATAAACATCAGTAACAAAAGTTATTGTTTTGCTACATTTTTTATTAGTTACACATGTGTAAACAACACTTAATCCTTATTAAATGCATGGCCTGGTGTTGCACGGGATTTCTCTACTTTTATAAATTTTCCCTTTACTTCACAAAATCAGCACTTCCAATACTCTTTTTCAAAATGACTTAAACCTCCTCTCCTCCGCTTAGCATGGCGATGCTCGGGCTTTTACCGAGTGTATAACTTAAAATTCTCTGTTTCGAAATTTTTTCGCTTCTTTTCTTTGTCAAACCAGTTTATTACTCCCCGGCGTTGCACGAACATTTTTAAGTGCATAACATATTGTCATGGAGATTTCCCTTCCATTCTCGCTATCAGCCGTTCCTGGAATGTGTGCTTGATTTCTATATTAACGTCATTACAAAATTCACGCGGTAATATCCCACACTTAATTATTAATGCTCGTTTAAAATTTTGGCTACCACTGAAGACCCGCTGTTGAATCTGTCAAGATTTTAAACGTCCTAGCGTTGGTGTGGTATGATAGTTAAGAGAGATGGGTACCAGCTCAAGTCTCATCCTCGTCACTTGACAATGTTTCAAAATGTCGAGTTGCGTCATCAAAAGCCCTCGATTAAGGTATCCGACTACGTTCGGAACCGTGATTTTGCCAAAGCGTATAAATGGATAATATTTATGATATTTAGTGTCACTTAAATTAGAAAATGTATATAAAATTGTTTTAAGAATAGTATTACAATAAAAAATTATTTAAGTACAATATTTTGACAAAAAATTAACATAGAATGACCCATTTTCAAATTATTGTCCTTTTGTGAAAAATGCTTCTATTATAATAATATTTTGTCGGTATATAGCTCAGACATCTATAAAGAGGCTCAACTAGAATTTTTGAAATATATAACTTAGAAATGGGTTTATCCATGTTTTACGACAACAGAGGGGAGCAATTTTAAGAAAAAAACGCTGATAATTATTTCAATGGGTTGTAAGTTTTAAAATAATGCGAATTTATCAAAAATCAAAGTTCAGTCTCTGTACAGATGTCTGAGCTATACACAGGTAAAATATTATTATTTTAGACGCATTTTGCACCTAAGTAGAACATTTTGAAAAAATGTTATTCTAAGTTAATTTTTTGCCGAAATGTATTTAAATAATTTTTTTTGTCAAAAAATGTCCTTAAAACCATTTTATACATGTATTCTAATCTAAGTGACACTAAATATCATGAAAATTATCCATTTATGCGCTTTTTTAAACTCACGGTTTTGAACGTAGTCGGATACCTTAAGTGAACAGTGGGACTTTAATATTCATCCACTCACTTTGCAACTTTTTAGGCCCCGGAAATGAAAATGTACCCTTTAAAAAATAGTTGTACATTGAAAAAAGTAGAAATTTTATAATTAAAAATATCACAACTACTCTATAACAAAAGAAAAAAAAAGAATAAAATATAAAAAACACCGACGCACCAAGAAGGAGTTGTCCGATTAGAATGAAATTTCGTATGCGAAGACATATGTACCGAACATGCAAATGATTAAAATTTGGTATTCAACGAATAAATAGCGGGAGCTATAGCGCATCGGAACTGCGCACTCAGCAGCTGTCTATAAGAAGCGATTTTCAATATGATTATCAAAATCTCTGTGGCATTGCGATTTAGGATGACTTCCAACGACTGAAAAAAATGATTGGTGCAGGATTGGAGCTCATTACGAGCAACTGTCTGAGTTTGAAAGAAGTCGTGTCATTGGATTGAAATAGGCAGGTTAGTCAAATCGGAGAATCGCTCGTCGTATGGGTCGAAACTATGTGGCCATTAAAAGATGCTGACAAGAATGGGTGGACAGTGGCATATTTCAGCGTCATGATTATAGTCGACCTAGGGCCACAGCAGAATGGAAGGACAGATTGATTGTCAGATAAACTGTTCCAGCGCCTGATTTATTACTATCAACCATCAGACGTGCGACCCACATGTGAGTGTCCACCATTCACAGACCTCTAATAGAGCGAAATTTACACTCGTACCAACCACTACGCAACCTGCCACTTACGCCTGTACACTGTCGAGCCAGATTACGGAGGTGCTTGGCGAGATCAGGTTGAAATCCTGCTGACAGAGGACGTAGAGTGTTTAGCGGCGAGTCTCTCTTGCAATTGTGTTCTGACAATCATCGTGTCAGCGTGCTGATCCTGTTTTCCCTGTTGCACAGACCTTCAGCCAGGAGTTATTGTCAAGGATGCCATTTCTTTTGACAGCCGGACCCTTTGGTCGTCATTAGAGGCACACTTACAGCACAACGGGGCGTCGACGACATTCTGAGAACTGTTTTACAACCGTTCCTTTTGCAGTACCTTGACTTTATTTTTCAGAAGATAATGCCTGACCACATGTGGCACGTGTTGTCTTACGCGTTGTCTTACAGCTTGTCAAACACTTTCTTGGCCAGCCAGATCGCCAGATCTTTCCCCAATGGAGCATGTCTGTGATATGAATGGAAGGTGAATGCATCTACCAGGGAATGTTGGAGTAAATTTGGCAAGACATACCGCAGGAGACCTTCAGGGTGCTTTATCACTCTACGCCACGCATCAGCTTGCATCCAGGCTAGAGTAGGGTCAACACCGTATTGATCTCGTTACTTTGTAACTACGTAACTCTGAAATAAATCATTCAATTTTTCTGAAATTTTAATCATTTTCTATTCCGTACATAATGTTTCTACCCACCAATTTTTGTCTTGATCGGACAACTCGTTCTTGGTGCGTCGTTTTCCTTGTTATAGAGTGTATATTAAATGTTGAATTAAAATTTTGAGCATTTTTTGAAATGTTCGATACACAGGAAAAAAGTTTTATGCAATTATTTTTATAAATGAAGAAGTTATGAAAATTTGAATTTGATAAGTAGTTATTAAATATTTAAAATTTTATTATTTTTTAAAAATTCGTAAAAAAAAGTTTTTGGCATTTTATTTTATAAATTACTAACTCTAAAGGATCAAAGTATGAGTTTCTTAAAATTCATTTTCATATAAACGCATCGATATTGATTCATTTTAGAAAAAAACCATAAAATATGTAAAGTATCGTTTTTTTGTAAACACACACACTGTATCGTAACGAAATAAATTATCTTTCCAATTACAAAATTTCTGATGAAGTTATAAAATGCGCGAATAAAATTTTGATTATTTTTTAAAAAATCATAAAAATTAAGCGATGATGTTGCTTAGAACCGAGGTACAAACGTTAGTAATCAAGCGCTCTAACTGATCACGCCACGAAATTTTCGGAAAAAAAGAATTAAAAGACCTTTAAAATAAAAGGAAGAGTTATTCAATTTCGCTAAATCTGGTGATTTTCAATATTTATAGGCGCATCTTCTTTTCTAGTGTAACGTTTTACCATTGCAGGTCTAGTAAATTTCCGGAAAACGGTATCTCTGCGGCACCATATAGGCGGATGCCAATCACCGCATTTAATTTGGACACCCAGTTTCCTCTCTAGAGAGAGGCACCTGAGCTCTGACGATGCGAACTTGTACTAGGATTTAATTTTACTGAGAGCACTCAAGCGAAACAGACACCCAAGGTATTTTTACATGCCGTATAATCATACGAAATGGCCACTGTCGATTTTCTGCATCAGGAAATTCCACCGACCAATCATGACCCATTCGTCCAATTCATGACCTTTCCAGTGATATAAAATATTTGCTATTTTATGATTTAGAAGTATGTCAAAATGAGACTTTTAAAAAATAATCAGCTTGCATGCACTTTGACAAATAAAAAAATAAACACCATCCTTTTAAGTCAAAGAAGCCCTTTCAAATGGTTTAATTTATTCATCCGCAATTAACGGTAGACTAACTGCAAGTATAACTGCTTTTGGAGGGAAGTTGGCATACTTTCGTAGAATCAATCTAATTAAGTCTAATCAAACAATAATAACAAAAGGAAAATTTTCAAATGGATTGTTATTTTTCTTCTTTGAAGAAAAAGTATATGCATTGAAGAAGTTTGAATTTATGTTTATTAAGCAGCCAATTTAATCAAAATTTATAAAATGCAATGCAAATGTTATACACCAAAATTTAAAAAATGCATCAAATGTAGGGAGTAGATTGAATAACCTACTACTTCCCTATTGAATAAGCTATAAAAATGCCTTGAGATGCCTCGATATAAATAGTTTAATGAAGACAATATGTGCATTTCAAAAAGAAAAAGGATTACATATAGGAAGAAGATAATATTTTTAAAAAGAAACAGGCAAAATTAGGGCAGGATATTTGATGAGGTAAGTTTGTCATCAAAAATTACTGTTTCCGAAAAATTATATTTTTAAAATTGTGTTTAAAAATGATTTTTTTTAAAAATTTACTGTCTGTGAATACACTGCAAGTTTACATTATATATTCCTTATGTATACTTGTGCATACTGAAGTGATATTTTGAAAATATTACAAAAACAATTAGCTAAAGAGCATATGTCGTGACAAAATTGACAACTTAAAATATATTCAGTGATCATAAGTAACAATTTGTTTTTGAAGCATTTAACAAAATGTTTGAAAAATTTCATTTCAGTATATATATATATATATATATATATATATATATATATATATATATATATATACATACATACATATTTTATTGTACATACAAGTTTTTAAGATTAAATATTCAAAAGTTTTTCAATAAAATGTACCTAATTATAACTCAGATGTGCAATGCAATTTGTCGTTGAAAGAAGCTGATTGCATACATAAAAATACATAAATATTATGTTTAAAAAAAACCAGAAAAAGAAAAGAAAAACAGTTTTATCTTGGCTGGAAATGATTTGTCCAGTTTAGAGAGAAATTTTTGAAATTTAAAAGTTTTAGAATTTGCGTTTGCATGTAAATACACAAAAGACTGATAAAAACTTTCAAAATGTCGTATAATCATGCATTCTGAAATGCACTCACAAATTTATACCAGAACAAACATTTTCATATTATATTTATGTTGCTTTATGGTCAACTTTGATGTCTGTAATGCAGCAAAGCTAAAGATTCTTCAAACATTGATACAAAATTTGAAAAAATTGATGTAAATGCTACAAAATATCTTGTTAAACTAAAAATAAAAAAAATGCTATGTATGTATTTTCCGAACAATTTAAGACTGTTTTGTTTCCTATTTTATATAAAATAAATTAAGAAGATAATAATGTTTAATAAAACTGGAAAAATACATGTTGAAATTCATTATTTTTGTGATGAAGTGACTTTTTAAATTAAAAACGAAATTTTCTCAAAATGATTGTTTTCAAACTGCGTGTACCTTTTTCTCAGAATCTAGTGAATGAATGCACATGCAATTTTATTGCATATAAATGATATATAACTATATATGCTTAAGTGAGCTTTTGAGGATTTTCCCAAAATATTTTACAAGAGAGCCGATATCGTACAAAAAAATAACAGTTTTCAAAAATATCGTAGTAATACCTTAACGCTGCATGTTTTTTTTAAAAAAAACTGAATAATATATTTGAAAACCCTCATTTCAGTATAAATATAAAAGTATGATTATTATACAGACAAAATTTGTATTTTTTATATTTAAAAGTTTCTTAGAAAAAGGTACGTAAAAAAGCTCAATTTAATATAGTCGATATAGGTGTACCCCAGCATAGGAGGTTAATATTTGATTACAATAAAATTAACTTATATACTTTTGGAACACAATTTTCCTGTCTACGGTTAAAATTACATTAATTTCGTTCTTAGTTATTCAACCTCCGGTAGCTATTATTAGATTCTATCTTATTGACTAAATCGTAAATTAGCAATCTTTAATCATTCATCAATTACTCGCTGACTAAATATCTACTAATTCTCAAGTACTTTCCACGAACTACCAAGTTTTAACCACTAACTTCGCGTAACAAAACAGTCAATGCTTAAATATAATCCTTCATTTGTATAAACCGAGTCTTCTTCTTCAGGAGGAAGTTTTCAATAGAACAATATTTAATAGAAATAAATTTACCCCAAGAGGATTAGTGAAGGCTCACAAATAGACCCGTTACAATTTCAACTGCTGTAACCCCATCTAGATAGTGGTGTTGCCTGTCGAACACTCAACTTAACACTATGACGCTATCTACTTAACTCTACAGTAATAAACATTACAAAACTAATTGTAATTGAATAGTATAAATAAATGGAAATTGATGAAATGTAATTAATCATTTGTTTTTAATATTATAAATATATTTGAAAAGAAAGCTATTTGGATATTAACTTCGTAATCAATATATATATATATATATATATATATATATATATATAAACTTATTAAACTAACGAAAAATGTAAATTTTAGGACAAGAAAACACACACTCACTGGCAAATAAAACTCTATTCGAATCTAAATATGTATTAGATATATGCTAAGAACATTATGTTATTACATTGGAAAAATGTTTTGTGTATTTATAAGTCAATCCTTCTTTTCCTGAACGCCTTTCCCATTGTGTTGATTTCCGTTGTACTATCCGTTTTAGATCATGACCAGAGAGATTCCAAAATGTAATATGCATGAGTATGTCACATAAATGAATGGCGGAAAGTATACATTTCTGTAATGAATGTTGGACCTGAATAAACGCATAATGTTATGCAGTGGAAGCGATTTCAGGCTTTCCTCCAGATTTTACATTAAGGTTTTTATAGGAAACATTTTTTTGTCCTATTCGTTTCTGCTTGGTTGCGAAAAAAAACGTTTGAGGAATATCCTTATGATACAATAAGTGAAAAATAGTTATTCAATATACTTCGATAAAAATATTGCTCATTTTAGATTATTAATTTTAAAAGAGAATTTAAATGTAAATGAATTATTATATTAATAAATCGTTACTTCTAAGATATCAATTATTTCTTGTATATTTCTGTAATATATATATATACCGTTTTCATAATTTATCAGTCAATGAATTAATAATAGAAACATATAAATTAAGAGACACAAAACGTTTTTTATACATTTTACTCCTGACTACCAATATATTTACCAAAGTAACACTTTCGGAACTCTACGATATGGATCTATTACAAACATTATGGCCTCCTGTTTGAAGACACATACAGATACTGTTGCTCGAATCTAGAAAATACACGAAAAGTGCATAAGAACCTGAAGATTTGAAAAGAATTAGAATAGGGTCCTTTACTTCCAAGGGACTTAATTCTAGCTCACAATATAATGAGAAAATTTGTAAAAACCGATACATTGATAAACATTAAAGCTCAAATTATAGAGAATTTGCACATTTAACAGAATTTCTTAAAAAAATGCATCCAAAGTTAAAAGAAATACTTGCAAACATGGAAAAATTTGTGTTGATTGCATAAGCGTACACGAATGGCGATCTTGTACACTTTGTGAAAAAATTCTTGTACTTTGTGAACGTTTTTCAATTTTCACTTCGTTTGTTCACATATCTTGCCTACATTCACAGTGTTTTTCACAGCATACAGAGAAACTCATGAGTAAAAAAAATCAAATTGAGGAACCACCAGCAGTTGTGTGGATAGAAGAATGAGGCGGTAAATCTTTGGAATAATCGAAGTGGTGCGGTATCGTGCGCAGAATTCTAGAGATTTTAATATAACGATTACTTACGTCTGCAACTTATGAAGTCAATTTAATGAGACCGAAAAATCACAGAAAAATTCCACAAGGAGGGTTGTCAAAAAGCCACAACGAGCAATGAAGATTGCGTGATCAACTTCATCTGGTTAAGAAACTTAAGTTTTTAAAGTTATACGGTTTCTGGATGATTGCATGTGATGTATCTGTTATCAAAAAAAGACCTAATGCTTATGTTCAGCCTAAGAGAGTTCTTTAGCGATAGCATTACACTGAGAACTTCGACATTACAGTAGAGATCAGTGAAATACTGTTTTATTCATGATGAGTCCGAATTCATCCAAACCACTTATTTTCGATACCCAATATGTATCCTTCAACAACCGAGAAAAAGATTGGTAGAAAAAAAGCCTTGGTTTTATGGTCTAAAAAGGCATCATACTGGAAGGATGCACAAATCTCTAGGTTTTTGACAGAAACACTGTAGTGTGTTAAATATAAATCGTACATATTCAGTTCCCGTGTTTACGTTAAGGGTACCTTTGAAGATAATTCCATTCTAATGAGCAACAAACTTTTCGATATAGCACTTATCTGAACGACGAATTTTAGGAGTTGGAGGTTATTCGGCGCGAATGGATTGACGAGTCAAATCTATAGGAATTTAGTTCCACTGAACATATTTCCGATGCTTTTAAGATAGCAGTTGTAAAACTGGCTATCTTTTAGCATGACTAAGCTCATGCTATAACCCATAGCGCAAGGGTTATAACCAAAACTTCTCAATAACTATTCAGAGATTAAATAAAATTTAGGTGAAGCAATGAAACTGACTGTCATAGAATTTAACTGTCATTTTCAGCAGGAATTGACATTATGAAAACTAAATACCATACATTCAATTAATTCCTGTTTTTGTTCCAACTTGTAGTTTACTTTAATGTGTACATACGGTTATGCGTATGTAATATAATTGTTGTATCTGTATTATTTCAACTTATGTAATCTACCTATTTTCATAATAATTCATCCATTATTTTTGAGGAAAGTCATATTTTCCTAATATTGAACTTGATAAGATGTTCATTTTATCAAAAAGAAAAAGAAATCTTACGAAGATGAATGATTGATTTCATTCTCAAAATTTCAATCTCTCTTTTCAACCACAATTTTCATCACAATAATAACGTATTGAATGCTCTAATACATACAATAGGATCTTAATCAACAAGATCAGTATTAAATTTTATGTCTGTTACTTGTAAGTAATGCTATAATATGTTACTTTTCCTTTCTAATTTTAACAGAGATTTCAAAATAAATTTTAATTCAATTACCGTAAATTACCGCGCACTTTCAACACAAAAAATAACACCGAAATTTAAGGGGGTGCGTTATACACCGGGTATAAAAAATGATAGCATTAAAAATAAAAAAAGATATGAGCACAAAAAAATTAGACTTTTACTTAGATCGGAGTACTATTTATTTAAAAGAAATGACATACTTAATGAACTTAAAGGGTTGTAGTTCTAGAAGTGCACTAATTAAGATAAAAAAAAACCTAACTTTCAAAAACCTAAGATAATACTTCGAATAAGCCATTTCAAAACATAAAGCATTGTATACGTACATTTCAAGCTCCTTCGTAAAAAAAGGGGGTGTGCGTTATACGGTGAATATATCTAAAAATTAAAAAATGCGGCTTGAAAGTATAGGTGCGCGTTATACACCAGATTCTACGGTAGTAAGAAAAACCTCTAATCATTGTATCCAAATAATACTCACTGTTCACTTTAGTAATCCATAAAGCTTGTTTAGAGTACTTTTATAAATAGTTTTCAGTTAAAATAATATAAAAAAAAAAAAAATAGTGCTCCCCCCCCCCTCACCACATTGTATATGTTGCACTTCTTTTAAAACCTGCAAATAACTGCTGATATTTATTTTTAGAAACTAGTCAAAACTTTTCAATGGAGCGAAGGGACTTAAAGTAAACGTTTCTTTCTTTCTTTTTTCTTTTTTTTTCACGTATCCTCTAAACACCTGTACAAATTCTAGGAAAACTACATTTCTCGTTCCCAACCCACCAAACAAGTCATAAATAATCATTCGTCAATGGAATATACGGGGAAATTTAACGTATCCTTCCTCAAGAAGGCGGAGTTACGAGTTTACTTCTTCCTTCTTTCCAAATGTGTAATGCTGACTTAATAATCGTTGTTGTTGTTACTAATTCCACCTGATCTGCAAAGGGCAGATCCAGGCCCACGATCTTCATCATGAAAAAGGACTAAGTGACGCTTGTCGTTAGCCGTAGCTTTGAGCACCATACAGGTGACAGAACGATTTAGCTCGGTTTCACCCCAATTCTGAGGGAGAACACACTGGGGGTCGTCAGGGGCCTCCCACCTTTTAATAGTTACTCGCAAATAAATTAATTTAAAAATTTTAAAGTATGTGCGTTTAAAAAAGCATAAAAAAGAAAATTTTTCCTGTTTTTACTTTTTTTATCCTATAATTTAAAATATTTTTACGATCGTTTTAGTGCACTAGATATGAATTTTCAGATATTTAAATAATACTTAAAAATACTTAGAAATTTTTTTTTAAATTGAAATAACGAAAAAACTTCCTTTTTTCGCTTTTTTAAATGCATTTTATTTCATGAAATTAAAATCAATACCCTAGACATAAATTGAGAAGTAAAAAAACTCCATAGGATTAACATTACGCTCAGGAATTTTCGTGGTGGTTTGTCAACGGGAGCCTTAAACAAAGTTTTGAGACTAAACCTTCACCTTTAATTTGCCTATACTTTGGACCATAGAAAAAGGAAGAAATGTTAAGAGAAATGTAATTATTGCAAATAAGGTACACAATACTATTAATATAATACGATAAAATTTAATTGCCTACGAGCATTTACTAATATAGAGATAAAGTCGATGTAATAAAACTAGAGGATAGAACTTACTTCGTGAGCAAAGCAACATGTTATATTTCCCACCAAATACAAAGGAGTAAAAGCAGTACCGCATAAAAGTAAAAGTAAATCATGATAAAATAATATTAAGTCTATATGTATTCAATTAAAAACCTTAAATATTGATAAAAAATTTATTGAAAAATAAAATGACTTCCCTAAGAAACACAATGATTCTTAAATAAAATAAAGTATTATTAATTTATGAAACATGTAGCGCAGTGGTTCTCAAACTTTCACTACTGGCGATCCAAATTTCAATCATAATTTTTATCGTGCACTCCCCCCCAAAAATAATAATGTATTGAAAGCAATAATAATAACTTTGGTGCTAAAGCTACAATACGATCATAATTATAAACAGTACAAATTAACAAGATAAGTATTAAATTTTGTATATGTTACTTTTAAGTAAAATATGCATTATTATTTTTTTTCTTTTTACTTTTTAGTTCGATTCACTATAAAAGCGTGTTTTTTAGTTTGTTTTTAAACTATAATTTATTTTATGATTATTTTTATACTATACACGATAAAAATCCCAATTCCAGTGAATAAGTTAATTAAGAGAAAATATATGCTTACCTACTTCCAAGGACTTTTCAATTTTTCTTTGATAATTTGAGAAAAAAATCCAATAAAACTAAAGAAAATGTTCCAAATGTGCATGTTCTTAATAAAGGACATAAATTACAGACACTTTTCGCTAACAATACAGGAACGTTGTTTTCCAGCAAAACTGTCATATTTTGTTCACGTTATTGTAGTTTTGCTGTCGTTTGATGATCTACAAATAGCATTTTGAACTTTTTCTTTCTTGTGTCTTTTTGACAAGGCGAAGTGCTAAATTTATGGCTTCATAGTTTTCTTTATAGAGTTCTTTTGGCAGCATTTGAAAATTTCAATTCAACTCAAACGTTTCTTGTCTATCGCTTTTCTCATATTTACTTTCGCTATCTTGATTAATATACATTATTTCAGCATGTTCTTCAATTGCTTGATCTGTTTTAACTTCCTTCAATAGAGACCACAGATGCCCATTTTTTTTTAAATATTCTGCTCATTTACATTTATAAACCACAACACAGCAATCAAAACCACAAAATTGTTCATGGGGGAAAGTGTAGCATGTTTATAGAGAATATTTTTGAACAAAAGTAGTCGCGCAGGGAACTCAATCAAAACTAGTAACTTGATTGTAAAAAAACGTTTGCCACTCTCAAAAAAGAGACACATTTGTGACACATCCATTTTTGTTCCCATTAAGACTGTCTAGTAGGAGGTTACTGTCAAGGTCACTGTTAACGAATAAAGAGTTTTCCCAGAATTAACGGTTTTGTGAGCCTGGGTTGATTATGCGCCTCATGCGACCGCTCCCATATTAAGAGTGTATTTATTCAAAATAAAAATATCGATGTCAGTTCTAAAAAATAATTGTGTAAAACGTTTTTCATTATGCATTGCATGTTTCAGGATACTCATAAAAATACATCTTGGAAAAATAAACCTTCAAAGTACTCAATGTGCTTATTCATATATCATAAAACTCATTCACATGGAAAAAAAAGCAACAAAAATATTATTTACAACCTTCCTAAAAGAAAAAGAGACGGAGTGAAACATACCATAAGTTTGAAGATCAAATATATGATAATCAAAAGTAGTATTTTAGGGGTTAAAAGAAACGTAATAAAAAATCTCTCATCTTGGGATTACAGTAAAGCAAACAAAATGTCTTTTTTATTTGGTTTTAGGATCAAAGATAACTAATGAGCGTTTGAAGTGGAATCTTTTAAAAGTGGAAAACCAGATGATATATATAAATTATATCAGTGTAAATGTGTATTTTTTATTATGTCAGAAAGCATTTTGTTTTACTTCATTCCCAAAAATTATTTTTTTAAACCTTTTATTTTCAATATTCTCTCCCCCTCCCCCAGGGGGCACGCCCCACAGTTTGAGAAACACTGATGTAGAGCCTTCTTTTGATTAACTGTATGACTAATTTTAAAAAAAGCATATCATGCAAATATTATTACAAATTGTCATTTCAATGAGAACTATAAATGTAAAGAGACAATTAGCAGGATATCCATGTTCAATACAATGTCTAATAAATATATTAAAATTTAAAAATATATTAGATTTATCGCTAACTAATACATTATTGCGATAAATATAGTTAAAATAATATTTCTATATATAGATATGATATTGATAAATTAAAATTCCAATATGGCACTGAATGTTAAAATTATTATATATGTATATGTATATGAATATAAATATATATATATCATTTTTATCAATAAGAGAGTAAATAGGATATTTTTACATACGTTGATTACATTTATGAAATAAAACCGTTCTTTCTCTATTCAATTATATATTTTTAATTTTTCAATAATTTCAATAATTTTAATTTATATAAATTTTATCCCATAAATCCTACAGAAAAAATTTTAATCTTTTTATGTTAAAAGAATTTTTTTGGAAAAAATCTAAATTTTCTTTCATAATACTCTCACTCTGGAACAACTTGTATTAAGCAAAAATATCTTCTCTACATCTGCATTTATGATTGAGCATAACACACATTCAATCAAAAATCTTTAATTTTAATGAGTTCTATATATATTTTTTCAAAATGCGAACAATTTCTAACAATTTTTTATATTCAAGTTTAATTTTTATCTTTCTGTTTCTTTAGTGTTACACGGAAACTGTCATTGATAACTACACACATCTTTCACACAATTCAATCATAACAAATTCGATTGTAAGAAAAACTTACCCCCGATTTACTTTGGCTTTTAACTCTCCAAGCGTTTCACACGTAAAATCCCGTCATTGTAAAGAGGCTTCGAAAATGCACCTCACGTATTTTTTCGCCTTCAAGTATGGTTCTCAAAAGCGGTTGAAACGTATTTTTCTGAAATTCTTTCCCCCCTTTAAAGGTTTAACATCTTGAAAGATAATTAGGGACGGTGGAAGCCACACAGCAGGACCCTGATAGGAAGTTTTATGGCTCGCAGGAAACCCCGTGTTCTGACCCTGGAGCAATCGTAAGAAATCGGGGAAGAATTTCTTTAGACCCCAGGAAGTGTTTGTTAGCTTGATTTGAGAAAAGTTCTGAAAATTCCCAACGCAGATGTAAAATATGTTACAATTACCTATTGGGGTTTCATTATAATTTAAAACTGTAACAAGTTGAGGCGTGTGTTTCGCTTCATTTTTCTTATCTTAATCAATGCTTTCAGTTTTTGAAACATGATTATTTCATTATAAGATGTCAAAAAAATAAATAAATAAATAATAAAACACCGAACACTTTAAAATTTGAAACCTTTTAAACTTTCCAACTACTAAAAATGAATATATTTAAACTTCATCAAATAATTTGAAACATTTTCTTACACTTTGATAAAAATAATAACGAGAAAAAAAAAACCCTAATTCAGATTTATTAGTTTTTTTTAAAGATTTCAAAGCCAGGTGTTCAGGGAAGTTTACGTACAGTACCTAGTTACATATTGTTAAAATACACCGAATTATATTTGAATTTTAAGTGCTTGAACTTCAGTTTACATCAGAGAGAACAGGAATTAAGGTTTTCCCACATTTTTTTCTTAAAACTTGAATGTTTGAATAAATGGTAATCAAAAATATACGGAAACATTTACAGTAGACATTTATGCATATAAATAAACATAAAGATCAATTTTAAATTCGAGCAATTCAAAAACATTCACAAATTATTATTCAAAAATATCTATTTATCCAAAATACCTCAACATTTATCTTTTTTTAAAGGCTAACTGAATAAGTAATTAAAATCTGGATATTTTCTGGATTTCTCAACCGTATAAAGCTAGGAAGTTTATATTAGAAATTTCATTTGAAATTTTGAAAAAAAAAATGCATCGGGCAGTTAAAAATTATTTACCATAAGTACTCTAACAATTCTTTGAGTATAATAAAAATTCAAATTTTAATACATAGCATCTTTAGTATTTTTTAATATATTTCGAAAATTTTCATACAGTTGGGTTTAAAACTGCATTTTAAAGAGCAAAAATATGCTAAAATATTGATGAACATACAATAAATATTTGCATAGAAGCAAAACCGTGGAATGAAAAATTATAAGTATTTTCAAAAAAGTATTTTTCCCCAAAAATATTTTTTTTTAAATTTCCCGAAAATTTTTGCTTTTTTTATATTAATATTAATTAAATGGTCACAAAATAATATATTAATGCTAGTCATGTAAATCGTTTGACGACATTTTCCTTTTAAAAAAAATTATAATGTTCATTTTTGGGAAAAATTGACTTTTATGTAATTTTAAATTCGGCCCAAAGATTTGATATAGAAAACGAAAAACATCTTAAAATACATAAAAAATGTAGTCTGCAATAAAAATGATCGTGACAAACAAAACATGGCATTTTCCCTTCAGGGCAAAAACCATTTAGGCAGGGGCAATGGAAAAACAGAGAGGGGACCTGGGGTTTTTGATTGAGGCCGCCCCTGGCTTTTTAATTTTTCGGGAAAAAAAATATAAAATTACGTAAAAAAAAGTCTTGAAATTTTTCCCACACTTTTTATAACAAGGGAATTGTAAATTGGCTTCAATACCTTTTGCTGTTTTTGAAAATATCAAAAAGGTAACCAACCCTACTTTAGATTTATTTGTACTATTTTTTCAACCGTACCCCTTTTAAAAAAATTGATGCGTGCACCCAAAATACCCCTTTTTGTACTCTTAAAAATTTATATAGATATAAGGGTTTAAAAAATTTTAAATTTTAAATCACAAAATTTGGGGAAATGTTCATATTTAACCAATTCTTAAAAAAAGGTTTACATGAAAAAAAAAGTTTGGACCCCCTCATTCATTAAATTGTATAAGATTCAACATTAATTTTTTTTCATCGAATAGGGTCAGTGGTGGTGTATCTTGGCCTTCCCCCAAGGTTCGGGTTCTTTTGAGTAAAAAGGTTTACTCTGCCTTTTTTATCTCTCTGCAGTGTGTCGATAAATGAAAATTTTTTGGGAAAAAGACCACCTAATCGGGGCATCTGCTCTCTCCTTTTAAGGCCCTTTCCCTATACTGGGATGGGCGCCAGTTCGTGGCCTTCATGGGCTGTTTTGGGGGCCACTGGTTTGAGTTTTTAAATTTGAGGGGTTCCCCCTTTGGGGATACCCATTAGATAAACATTTATTTTCCCAAACATTTCCAAAAATTTAAAAATTTTTTTTTTCAATTACGTTTATTTCAGAAGGAACTCTGATTTTTTCAAATGTATTTGCTTGATAATGTATATTTTTTTGTATTATTTAAAATTTTTCTATCCCAAAAATTTTGTTTTTTTCTCCTCTAAAAACTTTTTTTTTGGATTTTTAAAAACTGATCTTACAAACCATGTAAAGTTTTTATAGTAGTATATTTAAAAATGTTTTTTAACTGTGAGTTTTTTTGACTCGTTTATAAATATAAAAAATTATTTTTTAGCTACAGTTTTTAAAATGTATGAAATAAGTGGAGGGAAAAGAATTTTTTCATATTATGAAATTTTTACTGCAGTAAGATATATTTTTTTTCAGTTTCTTTACAATTTTAATAGGAATTTGGAAGGGTATTTTGCGAATAGTTTTTATTAATATAAACTCATGGGCTGTTTTAAAAGTGGGGGTGTTTTTTTTTTGACACTTTGCACACACTAAAAAAAATTCCTTTGCAGTTATATGATCCTTCAGTGATATTTAAATTTTCAAAAAAAGGGCTACGCGTACGAAAACATACTTTCAAAAAAACCCTATACCACCTCTCATACTATGTCTTCCCCCCAGCCCCGGCAATATTTGTGTATCTCAAAAAAATTTTAAAACAGGATAAATTTCCAAAAAAAAAATGTTTTTTAAAAATTTTGGGATGGATGTGTAGGTTTTCGGTTAACTTCCCGAACCGTGTTTTAAGTGTACTGTTTTTGAAAACAAAATTAAAATTTTTGGGGTACTTTTCTTACAATATAAATTTTGTATGAATTGTTTTTGGGAAAATGTAGTTATCGGGTTGTGACAAATTTTTTCCTTTTAATAAAAAAAAAGAAAAATAAAAAATTAAAGTAGAAAATGGTTGAAATACCAAGCGCATTTGAAAAAAAAGTATATCCCCAATTATAATTAAAAAATTATTGACTTAATGGTTTATGCCCTACAAAAACCGATGTAAAAAAAATTTTTTTTTTAAACAAAAGTTCGAAAAAGGGGAACACTAGGAATGAAAATTTGAATTTTTCCCCAAAAAACCCCTCATTTAACATAAAAATATTTTATATATTTAAAAAATTTAAAAAAAATTAAAAGTATTGGAAAAATCTTTTTATGTTTTTTTTAAATTAAAAAAATAATTGAATAGAAAAGATCGGGTTTTTTTTCATAAATATAAAACCCCTCTTTTTTATATCACCTTATGCACCATTTATTGTCTTTTTTTTTAAAAAAAAATAGGGGGCCCATATACTCTTTTTTTTCATTACTTTTTAAAAATAGGAAAAATGACACGTTTTTTCTCTCATATTTAAAAATGAATACAGGATACTTTCTTCTGGTTTTAAATCCAAAACCCAAAAAAATTTTTTTTTTAATTTTTTTTTAAAATTTTTAAAAAAGACAGAAAAATAAATTTTTTTGAAGAAAAAATTATTTTTTCAACCTCTAACTTTCCCCTTTTTTTTCATTTCTTTCTTTCTTTTTTTTCCCTTCATCTTGTTTTAATTTTACGGGGAAAGAAACATATCAGGAAAACAACCAAGTGGCACTACAAAAATTTTTATACAAGATTGTCCCCAAAGGGAACTTAACCCCGCTAGCTGTAAGCAAAATGGGTTTCCCCCTTTTTCACTTGACGAAGCCGAACTAAGTCTAAAATTGTCCCCCTTCGACCTCCCGGAAGAAACGGGGAAAAGGGAAAGAAAATCTGTCGCATTTTGGGGGGATGGCCGGGAAAAAAAAGTTAGCACTTTCGGGGTTTAATTTTCCGAGGAAGCTAACCACCCCAAGGGTTAAAAAAAGTTCACTTCAAATAATTTTTGTTCAGGGGAAATTAACCGACGCGACAATTCCCCAATAAAAAAAATTCTGACGCTTAGAAATGTATTCTTTATCCCAGGATATACATTTATACAGGTCTAGGACAAAATAAACGGAACACAGACTTCAAAATAAGTCGTCCTTCCAATAAAAGGCCGCCAACAGTGATCTACCTAGTGACGGCGAAAGGGTAGTTAGCATTTGGCAAAGTGAGAGTTAGATGAGAAATTTTTGTTCTTAGCAGTGATAATATCTGACCTCTCCGAAGATAATTGGAGTTCACCTCGCTGTAGCCTTCGTGTCCAGAACAGCCACCCTAGTGGGTGTTTCAAGGACCGCTATGTGAAGGGTTATAACAGCTTACACAAACCTAGGTAAGGTGTCTTGTGCGAATCCCAACAACGGGCCAAAGTCGAAGTTGAAAAACAGGGAGAAACGAGTGTTGAAGAGGATAGTCACCCAAAACACCAAGATTACGCTACTGCAGACAACATTCGAGATAAATGCCCATCTTCAAAATCCGCGTATCCATGATAATTATTCAACGGGAGGTGTGAATATTCATGACAAAGTATCTATTTCAAAACCATTCATTTCGGCGTGGAATGCTATGAAGAGACTAGAGTAGGCCGAAACCACCCAAACTGGATAGAATTGTAGTGGGAACAAGTCATCTGGTCTGATGATTCCTTATTCACATTATTCCAGACCATTTAACATGTGTTGGTCTGGCAAACACAGGCAAAAGCATTTCATGTTAACTGCCCGATTCCAATGAGGAAACACGGAGGAAGTTCTGTGATGGTGTAGGGCGCAATGGGGTAGAGCATCTCGTTGTTCTTCAGATGATCACAGGCAGAGGTGGCGTAAGGCGTGCGCCACCGCCCACGGCCTCGCACCTCAAAGCCGAAATAAAAGAAACGAAAAGTAAGGAAAATCAAGAAGTGCAAGCCACAAGTTTTCTTATAATTAATAAATTAGAAAATTCTCAACTCTATCTGTTTTTCTCAATAAGATATCGAAACACTGATATATTGACTTTTTTCTTAAAGATATTCCATTTATCGCAAGAAAGTATATGAAAAAATAATTCGTTAAAATATTGTTTGCCATTTTCTTTTAATAAAAATTTATCAACTTTGTCGTTTCCACTCATTCGTTCATATTTAGTCTGGCAACATCAGCTGGAGTTAAGCTACTAACGAGGGGAGTCACCGGTCAGAGACGGGTCATAGCTCAGGACTTCACATCATTAGAAAGCCAATTAAAGTACCGTATGCAGACACAATCTCGCATCATGTTTCTATATCATACTATAAATTTTAAAAGTACACTCATGGACAAAAAAGTTATCGCACCAAGAATAAATTGTGGGATCGTAACGAAACATGGCATGGAGGTACATGTCGGCAAGATATGCAAATGATTAGAAAAACAGCGTGATTGAACACTATGCATTGTCGGTAGAGGAAGTTTAACGTCGTTCTCCGTGGAGTATAAAACAGGAAACAACTTGCTTGAGTGTGCTGAATCATTCACAAAGAAATAACTGACGTAGACATGCCATTACGCCGTTTTCGAAGATAATATGAGCAGCTGTCGCAGTTTGAGAGGGGGAAAATCATCGGCAGGATGGAAGATGTGTGGTCAGCTAGGAGAGTAGCTCGTCTGATTGTGTTGTGAGGAGGTGTTGGGACCAGTGGATCCGAAAGATGACATTTACACGAAGAACAGGCTCAGGACGCCCTTGACAGAGCAGTCACCGAGAAGACCCCACATTGTAAGAAATGCATGCGCACAGACAACTGCTTCATCGGCTGCCATCCAGGCACAGGCTTACCTTCACTAGGGGCCCTGTGTCTTCTCGAACCATACGAAGGCGCCTGGCTGAAGGACATTGGGGATCACCGCACCCATTACGTGTGCTGCCTTTGACGCCTACACATCGACCCCTTCGCTTGGAGTGGTGCCGCGCACGAGGAAACTGGACTTCAGCGGAATGGATCCAGGTCGTCTTTAGTGACGAATCCAGATTAAATCTCAGCAGTGATGATAATCGTGTTCGTGTGTGGAGATCTCGTTGTGAATGCTTCAATCCTGTCTTTGCTTTACAGCGACAAACCGCTCCCACAGCTGGTGTGATTGTATGGTGTGCCACTAATGCACTGACTCCCAGGAGCCATTTTTCAACAAGACAATGCTTGGCCTCATACGGCAAGGGTGTCACAAGACTGTCTCTGCACTGTTACTACCCTTCCTTGGCCTTCCCGATCCCCAAATTTGTCTCCAATCGAGCATACTTGGGATCATTTGGGACGGCGAATTGTGTATGCCACGAGTTTGAACGAACTACAGGCTAAGTTACAGCAAATATGGAATGAAATGTCTCAAGATATCATACAGAACTTGTATGCCTCAAAGCCCGATGGTATCGCATCGTGCATACGCGCTATAGGGGAGGTTCAACAGGGTATTAAATCCTCCGTTCTTTTGCCTTTTCCCCTGAAATAAATGATCTTCTTTCTTTGATTTTTTAACCATTTACTTACATCAAAGTAATCATTACTAGGGATTGCAATGCCGGCATACCGGGATATCGAATACCGGTATTTTGAGCCATTTGCACAATTTTGTAATACGGGTATTCACAAGTTTAAATACTGGTTTTTCGGTATTTACCTGAAATATCTCTCTCTTTTTAAAATTGTCTCCATTATATATTCAGGGATTGCTAAATAAAGAAAAGAGTATACCTTTTTGTTTGTGTGTTTCCCTAACCGGCAAAATTAATTCGATTGGGGAAATAAAGTTGCATTGCACAATCAAGAGAAGTGATAAAATATGAGAATCATCCAATGTGGCGGGCCAAAACTGTCTTATTACATCTTATTGCACACCGGCAGGATTCGTAGTCTGATATTCGTATCTTTGCAAACAAGGTTGTGGTTGTGAACAAAGTGTGTAATATTTCGATATATTTTAAATTGTTGAGTTTGTTATTTGCATATCATACGTTAGGGTTCAAAATATTTTTTTCAGATTCATTATATATATATATATACTCATAAATAATAAAACAATACTGAATAAGAATAACTTTAAAGAACATAAAAAATCATTTGATAATACTCCGGTTTGGTTTCATTATTCATATTGTGACGTCTCTCGCGTTCTTCTTATAACATAGCTCCTACGTTCACGGCCACGATTAATGGCAAAACCTTTTCCAACCCAATACCAAGAAGAAACAGGCGAAAATGCAAATAAGATATACTTTAAAAGGATAGATGGTTTTAGTGAAAGTTGGACGGCGATCTTGAGATAACTTAGTGCAGAACAGTTCGGAACAAGTGTTGGGCGACTTCTACAACCAGGAAGAAGGATACACTCATCTTCATTAAAAATATTAATTACTAAGAAATATTAATGAGGGCTTGAGTATTATTCTTATCTACAAGTAGAAGAATGGAGAGTCTTAACAAGGTAGGAGGTTACTCAATAAAAGGTAATATTTTTGTATAGGAGGAAGTTAGATTAGGCAGATAATTAAATATAATTAAGATAAGTGATCTACTTGTGCGATCCGGCTTGAATATTCAGTTTAATTTGTGAAACATTCTCACTTAAAGAAAGTTGTTCTTTAGAATTAAGTAATTTAAGTTATTCTTAATAAAAGTTGTGTTAAAATTACAAAATATCTCATCTTTTAGATAATCACACACCTCTAGCTTACGCGGATCAACAAAAGCATAGCTATCGCAGGATGGCTATGTCACAATAACGCCGAACTATAATAATTCTGGGTTAGGTAATGCAGGAGGATTTAGTATTATATAATACCTGAAATGTATTTTTCCGGGTCGAGAATGTAAGGAGTTCCTTGAGACAATAGATAATCAAATACAGTTACTTGAAATCCCAAGTAATCTGTCATGTGCTTACTTGAAAAAGTCATCTCAGGGGAAGGGGCTCCAAGATTGGTACTCAATATTTGGATCGGTGCTAGTGCAAGATACAGCCACGGATTTCGCGCAGCTCAAGGCTGAATTGCTTAGCTTTTCCCGCAATCAAAATAAGAAAAATTGGAAGCTAGATTTTTTCTAGCGTCACAGCAGGGAAGAAATCAGGAACCCACAGACTTTTGTTTACGATTTACATTAAAAATTCAGAAAATTTAGAGCTAGGGATGTCGCAGGCGGAATTGTTTGATCACATTTTTGTTCGACTCGAACCACAGATCCAGGACTACGTGGAGGTAGCAATCCGCAGGAACAAGGTACAACTTTTGGAAGTATTGGCTAAATTCGAAGAGGTATATACAAATTAAAAGGGGATCACAGAATAGTGATAATGTAGAAGATGAGGTCAAAACGCGCATAGGATGCCTAATTTTGATGCTAATCGCAGAAACTGGAGGAATTCTGAGGTTCTGGCGTATACCAAATAATGGTAGAAATAATTTTTATGAGAATAGCCGTCAAAATAATAGAGGGTTCGAGAGGAATAGATTTCAGAATGGTGATCAGAGATTCAACGAAAGGGGTTACCAATTTCGAAATGATAATTTTAATAGAGGGGACCATAGAAATAGGGGTTCGAGTGAAAATTTCAGTCGAGACGATAGGATACAAAGGGGATGATTGAATATTGTAAAGTTAAGATCAACCTCAAGGAATCGGCAAAGTACCAATTAAACTTTCTCCGATATGTATATCACCCGTGAACTTCCTCACGTTCCTATTTTATTAAATAACACATTTTTGAAAGCTGCTTATATGGGACACACCGGAGCAGATAAATCACTTATAGCGGAAGAAGTATATAGAAAATATTTTTATAAGCAAATAAAAATCGTGAGCCCAGGTAATAACAGCACAGGGAGCGAAATGCCAAAACATAGGAATAGTAGACTTGATTATTCAGATCAGAGATTTTGTTAGACCTTGGTCATTTCGTAATGGTAATAGTTTGGAATACCCATGTATTCTCATTGATTTTATAAATTGGATCAGGATTATTTTAGATTTTGATCAGAAATCGTTGAAATTCAAGATTCGCTGGTTGAAGATAATAAGGTAGATAAAGGGAATTTGCAGGGATTAATGGGTCAGAAATGAAGTTAAATATTGTGGCTAATGTTTTATCGAAAAAATCATGTGGAAATATAATAGGAGAAAAAAGTTAATTGTGCAATAATCAGGGATTTAGTACTTTCTTCGCGGGAACAGTTAATAACAGAACAAGAACATGATAGAATTAGGTCATCTATGAATATTTAGAAAACCCGGAAGATAACTCAGTTGAAAATGCAACGATATATGGCAATTGGTCCCGACTTCCGTCTAATTGAAGGCTTGTTATTTTATGTGGAGGCTTACACTGCTTGTCGTTAGGTGAAATTCGGTATACATTCCAAAATCTTTAAGGAATGGGAAATAATGAGGAAATTTCATGACAGGCCAATTACCCAGGACACTTGGGAAGATTTAAAACGTATCATAAAATTCGGGACGTTTGTTATTTCCCGTACATGAGAAAATTCATTGATCAATATATCTCTACATGCCATATGTGCCAAGTTAATAACCATAAAAACGCGTTACCAGCTGGTCGATTAAATCCGATTATATCAAATTATCCAAATGAGATAGTGACGCTAGATTTGTTAGGCCCGTACCCTATATCGAGAATAAGACATGAATAGCTATATTTTAGTAATAACCGATCATTTCGCTTAAATGGGCTGAAATTATACCTCTTAAAGGCCTCGTCTGGTATAATAGCGAATATTTTTTTTGATAACTTTATATCGCGTTTGGAGCTCCAATAAAATTAATAGGTGATAATGGTCCCCAATTTATATCCGAAATTTTTGAACATTTAGAGTGAAAGATTAGGCATAAGGCATGTGAAGACTGTTGTATATAGGCCACAAGCAAATCAGACTGAAAAGAGTTAATCGGATATAGTGCAAATGATTGCAAATTATGTTAATGATCAACACGATACTTGGGATCAATTGTTGCGTGAGGTTTAGCACGCTATTCGTACGGCGGTGAATGAAACAACAGGGAAAATCACCTGCGGAATTATTTTGGGTCGAAAATTGAGTTACCCCATTTCAAAAATTAGTAATGATTTCGGATGGATCAGATTCAAAATTAAAACATAGAAAAATATTTAGGGAAGTTAGACTAAGTACGAAAACTAAGCAGGAAAGGTGGAAAGATGTTATAATAGACGAGGCAAGGATATACAAATTAGGGCAATGATTGGGTCTTATTAGAGACACACCCTTTAAGTTCAGCAGCTATTAAAATCTGTTCTAGAAATTTAAACTAAAATTTGAAGGACCCTATAGAGTAAGTAAGAAATAACAATAATATTGTAATATGAAGTCAGGAAAAAGATTAACTGTTAACGTTGATCAAATAAGAATATATCGTCATAGGAAATGTGACGAGGTCGAGTTAAGAACAGGTAGCCCAGATAGTATCAGATCACGTCGAAGCAGGTGCGCCGGAAAATGTACATCAAAGATTAAATGAGTCACACTATGGGAAAGAAAGATCTGCGCGGTGAAGCGCTAAGTTAGAGGCAAAAGGGATTATCGCCAATCAAAACAATATAAAAAAACAGATAGGACCAATAAACGCAGATCACTGGTCAGATCACTTCTAGTTCATTTACGAACGACAGGAGAAAAGTAAAAGCAAAACTTCGCTAAGGAATGAAAAGATCGTATGGATCAGGGGCAAGTGGACCACAGAGAAAGTGGCACAAAAAGGGACACAATAATATTAACAAAACCATTGTCATCAGTACTATTTATATATAAGTAGAAAAAAGAACAAGGCAGGAGACAATTGAAGTTCAAAGATGGAAAGAGGTAACCTGAGGCCGCACGCATGAGAAAAGGATCAGGAGTCCCCGACCGGCCAAGGAAACAAGACCTATAAGGAAAAGCAGACAAGGAGACTACAAGCCCTACACAGCAGGCATCATAAAGGAGAATTCCAATGCAGCCAAAAGGAATAAGAAAAGGAAAAGAACAGGTGTAGCACCTCGTCGTTAAGAGCTATGCGGGGACAAATAAAATCAGGTTGTATTGTTTCATTTTTTATGATCTTTCAACAAGTGGTCGGAAGAATTGTGCAAATAAGGAAGTCTCGGGCGGTGTTTAAAGTTATAATCCAAGCAAAAGTTGACACTACAATGAGTGTATATTTATTTTTGAACTTTTGACGTAAAAATTTTCTCTCTAGCCATTGGAGAAAAACAATTGTAATTGCGCATTTGTTTACTTCGATGTATGACTTCTGGTCACGACAATTCCTTTGGTTATTTGTTTTAATGGTTTATTGAAAAAATGTTGTAATTGTATAATGTGTGTATGTATGTATATATATATTTGTTGCTTATTTGTTCCGTATTAAGATGCATCTGGTTCAGGAAGCACTTGGCGTAGTCAGGGCACTAACAATATATTAACGGCGCTGCGCATCATTGAAGTTTTATTGGAACCAGATGCGGGGATGGAAATGAAAGTTTATTGTGATTTACAAATAATATATAATGCATAAAATTGTGAAACTTATTGGTATTATGTAAACATAGATTTGACAAAGTAACTCAGAGAGTTTTTATTTCAGGGTGACAGACCCTGAAAATAGTGTCAATAGCTGATATAGCCTCAACACGGAACAATTGGAGCCGAAATTCCAGCTCATATAAGATTGTCCGGATGCAGAGTTTGGGTCTGCGCACCCAGGAGAAAAAATTCAGTAGAAAACCTAGGAGTGTATTAAACATATAAGTTACTTTAAGAGTACATATGTAAAGGTGAGAATAGACCAGGATTAAGCAGCAATTATTAATGTTGGCCTAGTTAATGGAATAAAATTTATTGTCACGAGTTTAAATTTAAAATTAGTTGAACATTAAATTTAATTCTATAGATGAATAATGAAAATTAAAGTCAAGATAGAGTATTGGAAATTATAGAAGTTAAATGAGGATTCAAGGTTAAAATTTAAAATAAAACTTAGAAAGCGAAGAGATTCAGAAATAAGAATTTAGGCACGTAATTTATTAAGGGCAATGAGAACCCTTAAATAAATCACGTTTTCTTCTTGGAGGGTTGTGACGTCTCTCGCGTTCTTCTTATTTCAGTGATATTTAAATTTTCAAAAATGGTCTACGCGTACGAAAACATACTTTCAAAACCATATACCACCTCTCATACTATGTCTTCCCCACAGCAGGCAATATTTGTGTATACTCAAAAAATTTAATACAGGATACATTTCCAAAATTTAAAAATGTTTTTAAAATTTGGTATGGATACATTGTGGAATTGTCGGTTAACTTCACTGAACAAAATTGTTTTAAGTGTACTGTTTTGAAAGACAAAATTAATTGGGGAGTACTTTTTCTTACAATATAGAATTTGTAATGACTGAATTGTGTGTGAAAATGTAGTTATCGATGTGTGACAATTTTCCTTGTAATAAAAGAAACAGAAAAATAAAAAATTAAACTTGAGTAGAAAATGGTTAGAAGTACTGTCACGCGCATTTGAAGAAAAAGTATATCCCCAATTATAATTAAAAATTATTGACTTAATGTGGTTATGTCCATCACAAATGCCGATGTAGAGAAGATATTTTTATTTAATACAAGAAGTTCGAAAAGGAGAACACTAGGAATGAAAATTTAGATTTTTCCGAAAAATATTCTCTCATTTAACATAAAAATATCATTTATATGATTTAAATTAAAATAAATTAAAAGTATTGAAACTCTTTTTTTATGTTATTTTAAATTAAAAATATAATTGAATAGAGAAAGATCGGTTTTATTTCATAAATATAATCATCGTATTTATATCACCTTATGCACCATTTATTGTCTTATTGTTTAAAAAAAGAGATAGAGCCCTTATATACTCTTTTTACCTCATTACTTTTTTTAAAAATAGGAAAGTGAGCACGTTTTTTTACTCTCATATTCAAAAATGAATACAGGATACTTTCTTCTGGTTCAAATCGCAATACCAAAATAATTTTTTTTTTCAATTTTTTTTTAAATTTTTAAAAATGACAGAAAAATAAATTTTGTTTGAAGAAAATATAATTATTTTCAACCTCTAACACGCCATTTATTTCATTTCTTTCTTTCTTTTTTACCCTTCATCTTGTTTTAATTTTACTGGGAATGAACATATCAGGAAAACAACCAAGTGGCACTACAACTTTCATACAAGATTGTCCAAGGCAACTTAACAGCTAGCTGTAAGCGAGTGATTTCCCGGTTCTCACTTGACAAAGAAGCCGAACTAAGTCATAAAATTGTCCCCGTTCGACCTCCCAAGTTTTAAACGGGGGAAAGGAATGAAGTCTGTCGCATTTTTGACGGAGATGGCGAAATAAAAGTTAGCACTTTCGGAATGAATTTTCACGAGGAAGCTAACCACCCGAAGGGTTAAAACAGTTCACTTCAAATAATTTAGTTCAGGGAAGTTAACCGACGCGACAATTCCTCAATTAAAAACAATTCTGACGCTTAGAAATGTATTCTTTATCCCAGGATATACATTTATACAGGTCTAGGACAAAATAAACGGAACACAGACTTCAAAATAAGTCGTCCTTCCAATAAAAGGCCGCCAACAGTGATCTACCTAGTGACGGCGAAAGGGTAGTTAGCATTTGGCAAAGTGAGAGTTAGATGAGAAATTTTTGTTCTTAGCAGTGATAATATCTGACCTCTCCGAAGATAATTGGAGTTCACCTCGCTGTAGCCTTCGTGTCCAGAACAGCCACCCTAGTGGGTGTTTCAAGGACCGCTATGTGAAGGGTTATAACAGCTTACACAAACCTAGGTAAGGTGTCTTGTGCGAATCCCAACAACGGGCCAAAGTCGAAGTTGAAAAACAGGGAGAAACGAGTGTTGAAGAGGATAGTCACCCAAAACACCAAGATTACGCTACTGCAGACAACATTCGAGATAAATGCCCATCTTCAAAATCCGCGTATCCATGATAATTATTCAACGGGAGGTGTGAATATTCATGACAAAGTATCTATTTCAAAACCATTCATTTCGGCGTGGAATGCTATGAAGAGACTAGAGTAGGCCGAAACCACCCAAACTGGATAGAATTGTAGTGGGAACAAGTCATCTGGTCTGATGATTCCTTATTCACATTATTCCAGACCATTTAACATGTGTTGGTCTGGCAAACACAGGCAAAAGCATTTCATGTTAACTGCCCGATTCCAATGAGGAAACACGGAGGAAGTTCTGTGATGGTGTAGGGCGCAATGGGGTAGAGCATCTCGTTGTTCTTCAGATGATCACAGGCAGAGGTGGCGTAAGGCGTGCGCCACCGCCCACGGCCTCGCACCTCAAAGCCGAAATAAAAGAAACGAAAAGTAAGGAAAATCAAGAAGTGCAAGCCACAAGTTTTCTTATAATTAATAAATTAGAAAATTCTCAACTCTATCTGTTTTTCTCAATAAGATATCGAAACACTGATATATTGACTTTTTTCTTAAAGATATTCCATTTATCGCAAGAAAGTATATGAAAAAATAATTCGTTAAAATATTGTTTGCCATTTTCTTTTAATAAAAATTTATCAACTTTGTCGTTTCCACTCATTCGTTCATATTTAGTCTGGCAACATCAGCTGGAGTTAAGCTACTAACGAGGGGAGTCACCGGTCAGAGACGGGTCATAGCTCAGGACTTCACATCATTAGAAAGCCAATTAAAGTACCGTATGCAGACACAATCTCGCATCATGTTTCTATATCATACTATAAATTTTAAAAGTACACTCATGGACAAAAAAGTTATCGCACCAAGAATAAATTGTGGGATCGTAACGAAACATGGCATGGAGGTACATGTCGGCAAGATATGCAAATGATTAGAAAAACAGCGTGATTGAACACTATGCATTGTCGGTAGAGGAAGTTTAACGTCGTTCTCCGTGGAGTATAAAACAGGAAACAACTTGCTTGAGTGTGCTGAATCATTCACAAAGAAATAACTGACGTAGACATGCCATTACGCCGTTTTCGAAGATAATATGAGCAGCTGTCGCAGTTTGAGAGGGGGAAAATCATCGGCAGGATGGAAGATGTGTGGTCAGCTAGGAGAGTAGCTCGTCTGATTGTGTTGTGAGGAGGTGTTGGGACCAGTGGATCCGAAAGATGACATTTACACGAAGAACAGGCTCAGGACGCCCTTGACAGAGCAGTCACCGAGAAGACCCCCACATTGTAAGAAATGCATGCGCACAGACAACTGCTTCATCGGCTGCCATCCAGGCACAGGCTTACCTTCACTAGGGGCCCTGTGTCTTCTCGAACCATACGAAGGCGCCTGGCTGAAGGACATTGGGGATCACCGCACCCATTACGTGTGCTGCCTTTGACGCCTACACATCGACCCCTTCGCTTGGAGTGGTGCCGCGCACGAGGAAACTGGACTTCAGCGGAATGGATCCAGGTCGTCTTTAGTGACGAATCCAGATTAAATCTCAGCAGTGATGATAATCGTGTTCGTGTGTGGAGATCTCGTTGTGAATGCTTCAATCCTGTCTTTGCTTTACAGCGACAAACCGCTCCCACAGCTGGTGTGATTGTATGGTGTGCCACTAATGCACTGACTCCCAGGAGCCATTTTTCAACAAGACAATGCTTGGCCTCATACGGCAAGGGTGTCAAAAGACTGTCTGCGCACTGTTAGTACCCTTCCTTGGCCAGCCCTATCCCCAGATTTGTCTTCAATCGAGCATATCTGAGATCGTTTGGGATGGCGAGTTGGGCATCTCACAAATTTGAACGAACTAGAGGCAAGGTTACAACAAATATGGAAAGAAATGTCTCAAGACATCATACAGAGCTTGTATGCGTCAACGCCCGATCGTATCGCATTGTGCATTCACGCTAGATAGGGCTCAACAGGGTATTAATTCCTCCGTTCTTTTGCCTTTTTCTCTGAAATAAATGGTCCTTTTTCTTTGATTTTCTAATCATTTACTTATATCAAAGTAGTAATTACGTATGTAAAATTTCGTTTCTCCTGTTTGGTGCGCTAATTTTTTGTCCAAAAGTGTACATTGATAAAATTAAATCTTACTCACAGTAGTATTACTAATGGTGATTCTCATATCTTATTTTTAAAACTGATTTAGTTTTTCAGCTTATATCCTCCAATGAATAATGCAAAAGATCAAGTGCAGTTACGCTGAACAGTTGCGTCACGTGGTTCTATTAGTACGAATACCATAATCGGTCAGGGTACACCAAATACTACTGCTTATTTGCTAGTATCCAGGTGCATAATGTAAAAATCAGTCATGTGTTTGGGTTAAACAAGTGATTCTCAACTTTGTTGTTGTTGCTGTAGTACAATATTAACAATTTCAAAATTTTATGGCACACTAGCAATAAAATAAGTTTCAAAAAATTTTTCTAACGAATAATGCACTATGTAAAACAGTTTATAATAATAATTTTGGTTGTTCGACAGAATAATACGTACGAAAATAACAACAAAAGGTTTATTGAGTAATTACTTATAAATTAATTATATAAATGCATTTAATACGAAATTTGAGCTTTATTTTTTTTTGACAACTTCATTTAAATTTGGTCGTAAAAATGATAATGCCCTCCTCATTTCGTCATTTACATTTAAAAGTCTCGATCATTTTTTCGTGTTTATATTTTTTAGTTTAAAAATCTGAATTCCCACAAATAAGATGGGGAATTTGTAACACTCTTTTTAGAGCTCTTTTGGCTATTATGGGATAATTGCCTCTAATTTTAATCCAAAATGAATCGACGCTTCCGAAAATTTTAAAAATAAATCTTTATTATTACGGAATGAAATTAGTTCTTCCTCTACATTCAAAGTTAATTCATATACAGATGTATCCGTTATCCCAAATGGATTACGAAATCAATCGTTTATTTTTTCTCTCTAAATTTGGGAAGTAATAAATAAACCTCTCTCCTCTAATGTAGTCAAGTGGTCAATAACAATTTTTTGAATAGTTTATTTCTGTAAAACGGCCAAACGATTCACCAATTTTTAATTTTTTTTTCTCAGAGTATAATCTGTAGTTTTTAAAAATTTTGTCGGAACACACAAGAATGCTGAAGCACAGTGGTTGAGAATCCCTGTGTTAAACGTAAAAGGAAAGGATTAAGTATAGGGTTACATATTCACCAAAGGAAAGAGTCAATGATAAAGACCGCTGGGCATCCTGGAGAAGTGTCACTCGTATTTACCAAAAATAATAAACTCCATCAGAGAAAGAAAGACACATGAATATCAGTTAACTTTTTTAAAAAAAGATACGCTTTTGAGGAATACATCAACGGATTATAAAGCATTTATAAATACTTTAATTAAAATAATCGTAGCTTTTATTTGGTTAGAAATTTTCACTAATCATTTATAATCGGCCGGGTTTACACTTTCTGATGTAATAGGAATAAGTTTAAGGAAACTTCTTTTCTTTTTCATTTTTTTATGGTTTATTGAATTTTCTTATAAAATACATTCTCTAAGG
>BMAV01016878.1:121039-137362 GCA_019973955.1 Trichonephila inaurata madagascariensis
TAACATAACTCCTACGTTCTTTGACGGCCACGATTAATGGCAAAACTTTTCCAACCCAATACCAAGAAGAGAAACAGGGCGAAAATGCAAATAAGATATACTTTAAAAGGATAGAGGGTTTAGTGAGATTTACACGGCGATCTTAGAGATAACTTAGTGCAGAACAGTTCAGAACAAGTGTTAGACGACCTACAACCAAGGAAGAAGGATACGCTCCTCTTCATTAAAAATATTAATTATAAGAAAGATTTATAGGGCCTGAGTATTCTTATCTACAAGTAGCAGAATAGGAGAGTCTTCAACCAAGGTAGGAGGGTTACTCAATAAAAGGTAATATTTTGTATAGGAAGTTAGATTAGGCAGATAATTAAATATAATTAAGATAAGTGATCTACTTGTGCGATCTGACTTGAATATTCAGTTTAATTTGTGGCTTATTCTCACTTAAAGAAAGTTGTTCTTTAGAATTAAGTAATTTAAGTTATTCTTAATAAAAGTTGTGTTAAGAATTACAAAATGTCTCATCTTTTAGATAATCCCACACCTCTAGCTTACGCGGATCCCTCAAGACATAGCTATCGCAGGATGGCTACGTCACAATATGATGAAAAGAATATGGTGACACAGTGTAAATAAGATGTTCCTTTTCTTTTTTTTGTGATTCTTTATACATTGTTGTAATTTATAAGTTACAAATTATCTTTGTGATATTTACACTCTCTAGTAAAGCAACTGGTAAATAAAATAAAAAAAACACCTGTTTTCTTTTTTTTTTCCTAAAATTTCTACTACGGGTATTAAAACCGCTATCCCGGTATTAAGATTTAAAACATACCGAATACCGGTATTGGATTTTTGATCCGATATTGCAATCCCTAGTCATTACGTATGTAAAATTTCGTTTCATTCTGACGACTTCTTCTTGGTGTGCTATTTTTTTTTTTTTTTTGTCCTTGAGTGTGTTTGACGTGAGAATAAATAAGAGTGGCATGGTACATTGCTATAAAAAGATAAAAACGTATTTAATAAGTAGAAATTCTATTTCTGTATTGCAGAAAAATAGTAGTACCTGCGTTTATTTGCCAAGAATAAAGTAACAAATATTTATTTAGTAATCAGGTTAGACAGGAAGCCGACCCCAAGTGTGATTGGGAATAATAAAGATTGGAGAAAGAAAGACTTACACTTAAATTTTTTATGGTTTTTTTTTAAAGCTTTACATGACATAAAATTACATTTATAATTTGTTATTTGTCATTTTACTTAGGGAAAGAAAGAAGTATCTAAACAACACATATTATTGTTTTTGTTTACAGGTTACGTATTATTTTGGTGCATATTTCATAATTTATCAATCATTTCTGGCTTAGGCACTAAAAGAGATAAAGATAAAGAGAGAAATTGGGAATCTGGTGCCAGAAAAAAAAGCTTAAAGAAAGCTATTTCTATAACCAGGTTTTAAATTAAGGTATGATGAAATTTCTTGGTCAGACCGAGACTGGCAGTAGAGAGAATCAAATGAATCTGTTCCTTCGACTTCTCAACAACATTTATCCTTATTCGAGTCTCCATTGAAATTGGAAGTTACTCCAGATGCACCGACTGTTATTGGTAGATGCAGTTAATACATCAGTGGCAAGAAAAACATTTTTTTGCTTTTATTCAGAAGATTTTGTTGATATTTGCATGTTCCAGAAAACGCTGGAAAATTATTCAAGATAAATTAAAGCTTACTATTAAGCCTTTATGAGACACAAAGTGGAAAAGGAGGTGGTAACGATAATGTTATTACAATTGGATGATGTTGTTGAATGCGTAGAAAACATAAAAAGCATACGAAACAATCCGACACACTCAGTGATTACGATTCCGTTTTAATTGAAATTTTCAGTTTGGAATTTATCGTATCATTATATGTATGGTATAAGTTATTAACGCATGTCAGTACCATAAGCAAATTATGGCAATCTGAACAAAAGCCCATTTATGCATTACTCATGAGCATTTGCGTACATTTTTAACTTGACCAAAGAGTATCGACAAACTGGATTTAGAAAATGTTTGTCTGACGCTTGTAAGTTTATTGATAAAAGCAGTTGTGACTTTCCAAAAGATTTTAAAAATAAAAGAGTAGCCAAAAAGAAAAGAATGTTTGATTAGGAAGGCAGCCATCAACCTATAGAGTCTGTCAAAATCTGGTATAAAACAGATTTTTTTAATACCATGATTGATTCTGTGAATGGCAAAAAGGATTCAAGATTTACGTGTTTAAATCAACATTTTGAAAATTTTGGTTTTCTGTATGACTTACACAAGTTAAAAAATATTCCAAAAGAGCAAATACTAAGAAACTGTCAAGATTTACGCACAGTCCTGCAAGGTGAGAGCAGTGACTTCCAACCTTATATAACGAACGAAATATATGAATAATTATAAAATAGGATCCCAAATTTACCCAACACTATTACAGAGACGTGAAACATCTGCTCTAATATGTCATAGAGAAGGATTTGAAAGAAATTTTCCCGAATATTTACATTGTCATTCGAATTTTGTTAACAATACCTGCAAATATTGCTTCCGCTGAGAGGAGCTTTTCAAAATCAAAACTGATAAAAAAATTATCTAAGAAATATAATAGGTCAAGAAAGGCTTTCAACTTTGGCAGTTTTACCTATTAAAGCACATATAGCATCCTAGATAAATTACGAATCAATAATTAAGGATTTCAGCAAAACTAAAAGCAGAAAATTTCAGTTTATTTAATTTTTTTCCTCCATTATTGTTTAATGTGCCACAGAAATATGAGTTAAGAGTTTTTTTTATTTCTTTATGAATAAAAATAGTTTAATATTTTATAAACCATCTTCTTACGCCATCAGAGGGCCTCGCGAAATGTATCTTGCCCACATTAAGTTCAGGTCTCGCGCCACCACTGGTCACAGGCGACCCTTATCGAAACATTCCCGCTGATCATCTTAACACTGTGCTTCAGACTCTTTCCGGGAGAGCACCCTGAGTTCCAAGGAAATACTGCCCCTATTCACATGTTCCGCTGTGTTCAAACATGATTATCGGAGCATGATGACGAACTGGAATATCTAAAGTAGGATCCCTAGTCACCTGATTTGAACATCATTGCTTATGGGCTTTTTAGAGAACGAAGTAGGTGTTCGCGCGGTTTCCTCCTCCTCACACACTGTCTGGATTAAAGATGGCTTCTGATGAACTTTGTTTGTGAATCCCACTTTGAATAAAAGCTGTCTTTAACCCTAGAATGCTACCCTTTGGAAAACTTAACGGGAATAGTACTCATTCGTCTCCTAGATGACATGAATTTTGACATGCTGAAAACATAATTTAAAAGTTAATAACATAAGAACTACACACCTGCAGATAGTTTCATGTCATCCAATCTTTACGTAAGCAAGAAAATAAAAATTATTTATCTCTTACGCATATCAGCATGATAGTCTCCGTACAGTGCTCTAGAACAGTGATCGCAACCCCCGGTCCGTGGATCAAATGGTGCAGGGCCACTTAACATTAAACTATTACCATTTTATTTAAAGTGGTGCATTTCTCTCGGATTTGCTCAACTTTCCAAGGAAATCACTTTATATTCCTCGTTAAATTACTTTTATTCATTTTTGGTGTAACTATATTTTATTCTGAAGGCATATTTAAATGTAACTAAATTAAAATTGTTAAATAAAAACAGTCTAAAATGTAAGCAATCAACGTGCCCCACCCTCAGCGGGCCGCGGTAAAATTATCAAACGTTGACCGGTCCGCAGCTATAAAAAGGTTGCAGAGCACTGCTCTAGAACATAATAAACAAAATTTTTCGTGTCAGTCTACGCAGCTTACGAGGGAAAAAAAGAAATGTTCCTTTTCTTAAGTTTCTGATAGCTTAGGTGGTTTAATGTTCTGCTCCAATTTCAGAAGTTCACAGATAATGGTCCTTGTTAATCGGCGCAAAGTTGATACATTTAGACGTTTTTTCATCCATGGTGCAAGGAGAGCTTCACTGAGCTTTATCGCAAACTTTATTCTAGATAATGATTTTTCAGATTTATGAGCAATATTATGCACATATATAACATGTGCATTCCCTAAATTTATATTTATCATATATTCAATTATTTGCGGCTTTTCACTTTCTTCATTTATATTCGTTTTTTCATAGAATGGAGATAAAAGAACATCACATTTTTTGTTTTGTTTTACACGTTAAAAAAGTTTTTATATCATCCCGTCAACACAGAAAGAAAAAGATAAAATTCTCAATTCCAGACATTACTGCTACCCATTCGTCTCTCAGACTAACATTGTCCTAAAAATACTACATGCAAAAATATTTTGAGAAAAAGAAATATCCTTATCTCTAATAGTCAAGGCCATATGAAGGTACTGAATTGCACGTTGCATTTCCTGTTTTTGGGGAGAGAGTACAAGGATATTTGTTATAGGTGTAGTCTTCCAGACGAAAGGGTAGCATTCTAGGATTAAGCTGAAATATATGGCTCAATTTCTTACTAATAAAAAAAATTCATTTTTTCACAGGTGTTCATATATCCATAACAATTTTCGATCCCCTAATAAAGTCTACCCGTAAAATACAAGGATATTCCAAATCCGACAATATGTGAAACTGCTAGTTTTTAATAAACCTCCGTATTCTGATTTGCAATTCAACTATCCCTATATTTCGACATTTGGCACCTTGCGCCGTCACCTCTTCCGCTCGAGATTTTCTAACTGGTTTATAAAAAAAAATGTTTTTTATAAACCCCCTCCAATAAAAATGATTTTTCTGCCCCAGTATCCCACAGTGCTTTTGTAAATGTGTCATTTAAAATAATAGGTACATAAGGAAGTTCTACTGGAGACATGCATATAGCAGAAAGTCTAATAGGAAGATTCCTTACATTTTGTGATTGATCATCTTGATCAACACGAACCCTCAAGGAATTTAGGCAACTACCATGTCTTCGATTCCCTCGTTTAAAATTGTCACTCGGACCTCTATTTCTGGACTACTACCGTCCGTTACTACTGTCAAATCCACGACTATCCCTGACAAACCGATTCCTGTTTTCGAATCCATGGTTCATCTGAGGTACATTCCCGTAGGTACTTCTGTAATTATCCCTCTTATCGTTTTGTCGATCCAAAACTTCCGCATTCCTCTAATTTCTATTTCTACGATCGTCGGCGAACATACGAAGCATATCCCAATCTCGTCTTTCCCTATTATAATTTGTTCTCGAACCCTGAGTTTCCCTGTACGAATACCTTTCTCTTCAAACTTTGAGATCACCTGTAGCAAATAAGCTCTAATGGTGAAGTTTCTAACCTCAACATAATCCGCAACCTAGTGGCTCGAGACTACTAACAATGTGTTGTATTAAATTCAGCTCAGTCATTTCTAACTCTTAAGGGCTTTTTGAAACTTCAGTAATTCGTAAAGAAAATACACCGGAGCTTGATTCCTAGTCTGGTAGGACGCGGAACACCGGGCCTCTAATTTTGTCTTATTTTGTACAATCGGAAAACTTTCCTTCAACGCCTGTTTTAACTGATCGAAATCAATTTCCTCACCCTTCACCAGGGCATAATCTAATACATCGTACCAATCTTTAGCGCGTCCCGTGAGGTGACTTTTCAAATATGCACAGGCTAGACTTGTGGGTATCTGATAGAATATTAGATTGCTCTCAATTCCCTCAAAAAACTTATTCACATTCACGGATCAAGAAAAAAAAATATTCGGGTAAGACCCTTACACCCGATCCTGTTCTTACCTCGGGGTTAGGGAAATTAAACTGCCCTTGGGAAAAATTGGTTGGGTGCCATTATGATACCCCCCGTCCCAGGGGTATCATCTCTTCATCAACGCGACCTAGATTTGTAGGAGGAAATGATTGATCACCCAAAAATTCACCATAATAAATCTTTTATTACTATTCAAATATATTGATCCAAACAACACAATTCTTACTATAGGGATCTAATCAGGAGTGAGATTCAACGTATTTCTAAATTCTAAGTAAATAACGCCTCTGAAATCCTAATCACTTATCTTTATGCGAAGTTATCCTAAGAATCTTTATCTGACTTAAATTCCTTAACACGCTAAAGTCCATTCTATAACTACGCTTCTATGTTTAATATCTTACCAACAGCTCACGGCGATTAGCATCTCAGCTTTCTTTCTGCTTCTTCTATTCTACCATTCTACCGCGTGAATACTAAAGCTCCATTATATAATATATCTATTAACTAATCTGCATATCAAGGTTTCTTCTTGAGAAGATTGGATATGAAATAATGCCATTCTGGCCCCAAAGATTCCTCAAGAGGATTAGTGTGAAAATCCGATAAAACCCCGCCACAACTTCAATTGTTCTATTGTTTCTCGCACTCTCAGACGTAAAGTGTTTGATGTATTACATGGGAATTCGCATTCTGGAGTACGCGCAAAACTGCCGATCTTGGAAGAAAGCCTTATTTTTGGCTCTCGCTTCGTAAAGGCAGTGCAGATTGTAAACTTGACTTTGTCCAGTGTCAACGTCTTGAGGTCCAACGACATGTTCGTGCTCCGGTGACCAATTATAACTTGCCACAAGATAGATTTCGTTTCATACACATTGATATCATCGGACCTTTACCTCCCTCAAGAGGCTGCACTTTTTGTTTAACCTGTACCGACAGGTAGAACAGATGGCCTGAGGTATTCCCTGTGACTTATCAAAAAACTGAAACGGTAGCAGAAATATTTTTTTCTGGTTGGGTGTCCTGGAGTCCACCGTTACGGACAGAGGCAGGAATTTTGAGGATGATCTATTTTTTACTTTTTCTAAGCTTTTAGGTATTGAAAAGATCAATTGTTTTTATTTTATAAATATGTAACATGGATTTCATAATTACAGTTTTTGCAGGATGTTTTGACAAAATATTTGGAGGATTTTCAACTTGCACGATTTCTTAAAGTTATAGAAAATATCCACAAATTTATCTTATGAACATGTATTTTTTATACGATTTTTTAAGGCTATGGAAGGTATCCCCATATTTATCATATGAGGATGTATTTTTGACACGATTTTTCTTTGCACGTTTTTCTAAAAAACGTATCTACCATGTAAATAAATGAGTTTAATGTATTTTAAAATCGATTGATTTTATGTAATGAAAATAATACCTCTGAAGAGTCATTTTTCAAATTAACTAAACACTTTAAAGTTGCTTTTCATCAGAAATACACATACAAAGCTCAAAAAAATATTTTTATTTATTTATATTCAATCTAAACAAGTCGAAAAGTGAATTATTTATATTTTTTAAAAATATTTTGCACTCATGATTCATATTATATAAAATGATTCTTTTTATCAAAAAACCCATTTTAATGAATCATGACCTTTGTGAATAAAATTAGATAAAGAAACTATTGCAATACTCATCTCATTCCGTATTGTCTAAGGTTGTTTGGTAAAAATTCCCATCCTTAGATAATAAATACCCGCAATAAAATACGCATAAGACAATCTTTCACTATCCCCTTGGGCTGACACCCTTTTTTTGAACTCTTCAGCCACTGCGATTCGCGGAAATATCTCTTTTGTTACGGTTTTTTCATAATGATTTCTGTCAAATGATACCAAGTTTTTTAAGAATAAATTGCTGCCTGAAAAAACAGCTTTAAAACGTTAAAACGTTTAAAACGACGTTTTATGAATCCTTGTCATTAGAGTACGGACACGATGATAAGATGCTTTATAATGATGAAGTTGCGATCAGTCCAGCCACTTTTGTCTCAAAGCATCACGAAATTCTTGATCGGATTTTTCAAATGTATTTTTTAAATTTAGTGCAAAAATCAGCATTGTAAAAAAAAACGTTTTGACTTATAAAAAGCTGGAAAATAATTCATTTCTTTCAATATTTCGAGAATATTCTTATTTACTGTTTGTTTAAAAGATATCTGATTATTCTGTTAAACAACAAAAACAATATTACAAGAAAGATTAGCCATTCATAAATGAATTCAATGATGAATATGTAAATAAATTTTGTATTTTGAAAAATGATTAAATTTATGATTCTTAACTCACAAAACGAAAAAAATTGTTTCATGTGGATATATTTTTCTAAAAAAAATTATTTTATTTTCTAAGAGCCAATGTTTTTGTCAATTTTTGAAAAAGTCAGTTAAACTATATGGATTTTTGTAGAAAATGAATTAATTTATATGAATTTTGCTAACAAATTTTAAACAGTAACTTTATTTTAATTTGATATAATCTAAAGCTTTTGTTTTTTAGCATACCTATAAATTACGAATGTTATTAATTCGTTAGGATCGACTTTTGATGTTCGGCATACAACAAAAATGTGCCATTCTGGAAAGAGTAAAGTAAATGTCATTTTATCTAACTAATGTTTTTTCTTTTTCCTATCTTTTGATAAGAAGAAAAAACATTATTTACATTAAAGAATCCATTTCTTCTTCACGTCAATTTAGAACTAATATTGACTTATGTTTTATATTATTATCAAAAATTGATTATTTGTACATATATTTTTTATTTCATAAATAGAGTTCTTGTAATATGTCAGTATACACCTGAATGAGGAAGGTGTAAAGAATGTAGTCTTAAGAAAAATAGAAATACTTAGAAGAGATTTGTGCATATTAATAGGCACTTCTCTGCCATTAACATGCAAATATTTAATGTAAATCTTGTTTATTATAGAAGGCACTGTCAACAATAATATAATTACAATGTGTAAATATAAATTGTTTTTAAAACTTATGAATTATTACATTTTCTTCTTATTTGGAATCAAAAGACTGGTCGAAAGGGGGTTAAAATAAAAATAAAAGGAGAGGTCATATGATTCAACTCGAGCATACTTGTTACAATAATAATTATTTATATCGTATAAAATATGAACTGTGTGTACAGAAAATATTTCTTAAGACCTAGAATAAATTTACGAACTGGGTCTATTAGACTCACACAGGTAAAGATTAATATGTGAAATTTTTTCTACAGCATAGGAAGGTTAATACTTAAAATGTAAAGTATACTACTGAATGGTGTCTTCTTCAAAGACTTCAGCAATAATATCGAAATAAATCTACGTGTAAAATGATAATTATTTTAAAATATTAAATAATTGGTGGGTACTTTAAATAATTAATTTAAAAGTTTATTTGTTGGCTGTAATATAATAATTGTATTAAAGAAATTGTATATATCTCCATGAATAATAATAAAAAAAAACGTGATTTAAAAAGAATACAAAATTATATTTGTAGAGCAGCTAAATGTGATGATAATAAATAATTACAAGTTATTACATACTTTGAACATCAAAATGGTAGTTTTGAGCAATCCTATCTCTAAGTTTTTGGAAAAATTTGTGTTTTTCTCTAATTAGGGATTCTTAAACTAAATCCACCAAAACAAATGTGAATTAATCATGTCAAATCTATATTAAAATTGAAGTCAAAGTTTGACATAATGTCCATTTATATTCATGCCAAATTCCAAAACAATATTTGAGAGAATCAGGCAATTAATATGTGAATTATAATTCGTAATATTTCAAGCTAGGACCAGAAGTCCTCAAATTTACCTGAAAATAAACTTCCTGTTTAATTTAGACTTCGAGATAAAGGCTCCTTTGAAAGCATAAATGCCATGGAATTAGAGTTTTTTTTTTGAATATATATATGCATATTTTAAACCACATAAATGCCATGGAATTAGAGTTTTTTTTTTAATATATATATGCATATTTTAAACCACATAATCTGAATTTGAATCAAACAATGTTTTTGTAGCATTAAGTTTTTATTTTCACATAATTTCTGCTTTCCTATATATTAAAAAAATTAGAAGTTATAAGACAAAATGCAACAGTAAAAATCAGTTTTATGCGAATTAGAAGCAATATCCCTCATACATAAACAGAAAGATAAACTCTTTATTGAAAATTTTGAGAATCTTGTATACCTCTATAATAAAATATGAAAACCCGTGAAGGATTTTAGTAAGTATTTCTTAGTTATAGAATTAGGTGCGCATGGGGAAAATGACTTTGAGGACACTATATAATAACAAGTTAAATATTATTTAAATTAAAAAAAATCGTTATTTTTATGCTGTAATCGAAGTCTTTCTCCCCTAGATGTAATGTGATTTTAACTTATAAAATTTACAACACAATATTATTAAAAAATAACACCAAAAGCATTGGAAGAAATTAGTCCTACTTTTTCTTTATTATTGAATGCTGCATGCGTTTCTTGAAATTTATATATAAACGTAATATAATAAAAACTGAAGGAAACATTTTATTTTACTTCAGTAAATTACATAAACATAAACAAAAAAATCATTTTTTTTCAGCTCGATCGTTCCAATGCGACACATGCTCTGCTTTCCACCAGTGAAATGAAAACGGAAGGAATGTATGGATGTGAAGTTTCCACAGAAACGCCCCAATTTCGAACAATCAAAGCGGAAAAAGAACTCTATGTCTACGGTAAGTATAGAATGATCATTGATCCACTATCAATGAAAGAGAGTTGCAGGAGATATAGGGACACAAAGACGATTGGAAGTTAAAAAGCCTTCCATAGTAGTCTGCAACACTTTCTTCTCACTTTAAAAGGCGTTGGAAGCAAGTTCCGACTGCACAACGATATCACCTGACACCAACATTTGAGAAACGGTCACTAAGGGTAGTAGGATGCACAGGTACCGTATATTTCCGTAGAAGTGAATTCACGTTTAAGCTTAGAGTAATTTTCTTCTTCAAAAATTTCTTAAAAATTCAAATCCCATTTATAAGCCAAATTAAAGAAAAAAAATTCCTTTAATTTTAAAACATGTCGCATTTGGGTCAAACGGATGGAATATTTTCCAATCCAACTGACATGAAGTGCAAAATGACAAACACCAATGATGATAGTTTCATTTCTGATAATCTTATCTGTGACCTAACATTTTTTTTTTTTTTTTTTTCATTTGCTATCTTGTAACTTACTTTCTACGACATTTTTTTGTTTGAGAAATAAGCTAGAGAAATTCATGTACGGAAAACTACAGGCAAAAGCGTACACAAGTCTCAACCCCACAAAATGTATATGTAAATGCATACCGCTAACATATAAATTTTAATAAATAGTATGGGTGCTCGGGGCATTTCTCTGTTAATGAGAAATACGTTCGAATGAATTAAAAAACATTTTAATTATTGGAGATTCCAAAATAAATTAAAAATGGGTAGCTGGTGATGGTCGAATTATGTTCTATGCTGTGGAGGAAAAACTGGCCTCGTGATCACATTCATTCAGACATCCTAATGAGCGAATGGGAATATTACGATCTATTAAGAAAGCACGGTCTCTGACGCTAACTGTGGAGGATTTGTGTTACTTTTTTTCTTTTAGAGTAAAACTTTATTTAAACATCTCCAAAATTAAAAGATTAAATTCGCTTGCTCATTGCTAGTGGAAATTGTAAGAACAAAGTTATTTCTCAACTACGTATTTTATCCGAAATTTGTATATAAGTTTACCCCCTTAATTTAACTTAATTTTTTTAAATCCTCGTCTTATATATGAATATGTCTGATATTCAAACATTACATAGCTAACATGTACCTAACGTACGAATCTGTGAGTTTCTACCAATGGTTCTCTCAATGCTTGTACCAAGAATGAACAGGCATGCTCCTCAACATTCAGTCTTTTTACAACTGCAAAAAAAGGTTTCGTGGGTATGACGGTTTTAAAAGAGCTACCATGAATTGGGAGTAATATAAGAATACAATGAAGACTATATCTTGCAGAAATCAATCCAAGTACACGTATTTCAGTGATAGCCCACAACGCTTTGGTACTTCCAAACCCACTATGTGGAGGATACTGTAACCAAACCACATGAGTCTAAAGTATTTACGGCGCGTCCCCAAGTACCTTTCTGTAGCAAATTCTGTCAGAACTTATCAAAGTAGCACATATTCTTCAATCGTTGCATTAACACTTTCATCTCAAGGGAAGAGATAACTCGTCTTCCATGATTCACAAATGAGTCATTACAATGAGAATTGTTCTTGTGTGTGGTTGCAGTTGATTATTATTTTTCAAAGCTTCAATTTTTGTAAAGTCTTTTACATTTATTCCCTTTTGTGCTTCAATGTCGTAATGCTGTGGGAAACCCACGAATTTTTTAAATTCCTTTCTAGAGGATTTACTGCAGGGTTCGTCATTAACAATTTTGTGCAGAAGTTACACCATTGAAGCAGGGGCCGTCTTTAATATGTTCGCAATACCTTCAATTTATTCCAGACAGACCATCGTATATAAATATCTTCAGAACAATAAAGGAGTAAATTGGAATGAACTCACCGTTGATGATTCTGTCGTTGAAGCGTGGTGGTCCACTAGTCTTGATTCATCGTCTTTTCTAGGGATTATTAAATATTTTAACTTAATTTGAGATTGAGCCCCCAAATGTTATGTTGTTACTGGTATAAATTACTAAAACTGGGTTTTGACAGAATAATCTGTTTATTTTTTAAACAAGAATAAAGCAAATGGGAAATAACAATTAATGAGAGAGTGAGAGGTGAAACATTTAAACGCGTGTCTTTGATTAAAAGTTCTTTATTTTAAGAGGTGTTCCTTCTCTGCCGTTGTGGATCTATCTCCCTTGCTCTCTCTGCCTCTTCTGCCGGAGTCATTGCCCCTTGTTTCCCTTCGAAGCCACCTGGGAGGGGGATGCTATTGGGGCTTGCAGTAGCACCGCCTGCTTCCACACATGCATGTAAAAATTCCTATTAATTTAATCTTTAATAGCTTTTGATTTGTCTATGGTCCATTCCACCAGGACAAGCGTTTAATTAATAACCTTACTATCCGCCGAACGAGTGTATCTTGAACTACATCCATCTACCACCCAAATCATGTGATGTTCCGCTGGGTATGATACTGAGATCATTGAAAATCCCGCTCTCTTATGTCTTTGTCCTTAATCATGTAGTTGGCTGCTCAGTGCGTTGTGTGTTCGTTGTCTTTGTTCTGTGCTGTGTCGTCCATGTGCTTACTGTAATTAAAATGCCTAGGTGTTTCAAGATGTGCAACAAGTTGGATTTACTAATCATAAGATTGCCTCATCAATAACAATGAATACGCAACATCAGCCAGCCTAGAAAATGTATCTAACATACCGAAATCCCTTCCAATGGCCACGCTCTGTCCTTTCGTTGTTACAGTATAATCGTCCACTCACCACGACAAATCATGCACCACTATAAGTTTTATTATACATATATATATATATATATATATATACACATAATTAATTATTGGCCGCTCGCCAGGAGGGAATTACCGTAATCGAGATTCTCTATAAAATCTCTCTGCCTCTTTTGTCTTCCTCAAAACGTAACGGGTTCGTCTTTTAGTGCTGTGTGTTTTCTGTGTTGTGTTTGGATGAGTATGTGTGTGATGGATCTATCCGCGATCCTTCAACTAATTCTCTCGGGAAATCTTTGGGCTATCAATTCGCATTATTCACAACCAACCCTTTGGAAGATTAAAATCGTGATATTCAAATTAACTTACTATATGTATAGTCGACGTTTTCTAACTTGAATTGAAAGTAGGAGAGGAGATATACTTGAATCAGGTCCTTCGCGTATATTATCAATCAATATGAGATTAAATCGGGTGATAGGTTAGATCCTTTATAAAGTAAGGATCAAGTTTGATAGTCTCCTAATCGTTCATGTATTACCGACGTTGTTCTACTTTCGCGGTTAGCATCGAGACATTCTCTTACTATTATTAATTTGAATAGTGTCTTTTCATTGTGTGATAAATAAATAGATTGCTTGGAGCATGGCGAGCGCTTCTTCCCTACCTCCCACATATCTAGGTGCCCAAGAGAGAGGTGTCAACTTCTGACATGTGTCTATGAGTTTAATGTACAATAAACAGGATTAAGCATAAACACCGGACTGCCTAGTCCAGGGGTGGCAAACTTTTACGGATCAAAGTGCCCTTTTTTCTGAAAAAAATGTGTAATGAAGTATAGACACACTGTCAAATAATTTTGACTTGCGATTAATGGGAAAATAATAAAACTACACTACCGGCCATTAAAATTGCTACACCATGAAGGTGACATGCAACATACCTGAAATTTAAACGACAGGAAGAAGGTGTTGTGATATGCAAATGATTAGCTTTTCAGCTCATTTAGACAAATCAGGCGTCGGTAGAGATACCCGCAATCTGTTTAAGTTAAAGAAAATTCATCCGGTTTCTCATGCACAAATTGCATTTCAACTTTCTTTCCTGGTGAAAAGTTTTTATGATGCCTCATGTAAGAAGCAGAAATGTGTACCAGCACGTTTTTGACTTTCATGAAGGACGAATTGTAGCGTACCGGGATTGCGGTTTATCGTATCGCAGTATTGCTGCTTGCGTCGGTCGAGATCCAATAAGCGTTAGCAGAATATGGAATGGATGGGTTCAGAACGGTAATATGGAACACCGTGCTGGACCTCTACAGTTCTTTATTATTAGCAGCCGAGAAGACAGTCATGTTACTCGCAAGGGCTTAAAGGTACGTGCGGTAACGACCCCTGAGTCAAATATTGGGGTCGCTTACAAAACAAGAAGCGACTACACGAACAGCTTGAATACGTTTGAAGCAGCATGGACTCTCAGCTTGAATACAATGGCTGCGGTTACCCTTGACGCTGCATCACAGGCAAGAGCACCTTCAATGTCGTGATCAACGACGAACCTGGGCACACGAATGGCGAGACGTCCCTTTTTCAGATGAATCGAGGTTCTGTTTACAACAACAGGATGGTCGCATCTTGGTGGACGCATATTGACAGTGTGTATTCGTCACCATCTTACTAGCCCATAACCTGACATGATGGAATATGATGCTATTGAATGCATGTCTAGGTCACTTCTTGTTCGCATTGATGGTACTTTGAACAGTGTACGTTACATTTCTGGTGTGTTGCGACCCGTAGCTCCACATTTTGTTCGAGCAAAGCTAAACCCTACGTTTCAGCAGGATAGTGCACGACCGTGTGTTTCTGGTATTGAACGGACCTTCCTTGATACGTAAAATGTTTGGTTGTTGCCCTGGCCATGTACATTCACCAGATCTCTCGCCAATAGAATACGTCAGGTGCATGAGTGCCGAACAACTGATTCGCTACCATACATCGGTCACTACAGTTAATGAGCTGTGGCATCGTGTTGAAGTTGCATGGGCATCTGAACCTGTACATACCATCCAATCTCTGTTTGACTCAATGCCCAGGTGTATAAGTGCTGTTATTATTGCCAGAGATGGTTGCATTGGCTAGTGACTCCTCAGGATGTATGCTCCCAAATTTCTTGAAATTTTAATCACTTGTTATTTCCAGTATAATATATTTGTCCAATAAATATCATTTTGTTATCTGCATTTCTTCCTGGTGTAGCAATTTTAATGGCCAGTAGTGTAAATACTAACAACTTAAAAATCTGTATTTACTATGAAAAAATACATTTTGCATTGTATTGTGTAAATGTTTTAGTTTTACGTGTAATTCAAGTATAAGTAACATTAGTGTGACTTCTGCTGTTGCAGACTAGATACAAATAAGTTATATCAGGTTTGTAAGACAATAACAAATGAATGTGCTTTCCACCGCCTCGCGCACCACGGCCGATCACTCGGATTTGTTCGTAATGCTTCATAATGAACTTTGTGACTTTGATCTGAAATACAAACCATTTTGTTCGGTGGCGTGCCCAAAGTATTTAATCGCGTGCTCTCAATGGCACGAGTGCTATTAGCTCGCCATTCCTGGCCTAGTTAATGCAACATCAACAAATAAGTAATGGTCTAGAGTTGGCAAATCCTTACATTCGCCACGCCCTTTCAGTTACTCATTACCACAATGGACACAATATATATATATGCAATAATTTATTTAAATTTAAATTTTCTCTCGAGGGATTTTTTAAAATTCATAACGGTTGTCGCGGCTCGAAGGTCGCGGATGTAAGAGGGATAAGGGAGGAAGAAGACATGATCTTTAAAATAGCTACTTTTATTTCATCCTCTCTTTAGCACTTTATGAATAAAGTAGCTGGTATACCCGTTCTTCGCACCGGTGAACTGAAAAATTAAACAACATAGTTGAAGGATAAAGAAGTTTTTAATGAGTTAATTTTACGTGAATTGCAAATTGAACAAAAAAAAAAAACTTTTTACATAT
>BMAV01016879.1:0-13018 GCA_019973955.1 Trichonephila inaurata madagascariensis
CCGTAATTTTGGTCCGTTTTTTGACACTTTGTTTTAAAACTTCCTAACAGTCTGTTTTAAATTTTTTAAAAAATTTTTTTGAAAATGGATTTTTGCCGTTTAAAGGATATCCCTTTCTTAAAAGGTAGTTTTCGAAGTGTTTTGTTTCAACACGAATGCATCTTCTTAAAAGTGATAGCTTGATGAGTCATGGGTAATCAGTTAAAATGATTTCTTCCACTGCTTCATCATTTATATGCAGTAATTTGGTTACATTTTCGATTGGGTTAAAATAATGCAAAAACTTAGAATATTTAATTCATTGAAGTATTACAAAAACACACATCTTCAGTTTTAATTTTAAATTTATTGCTTAGTTTTAGTTGTACACTGAAGACTAGTATTTTTAAATGAAGTAATTTTGAAATCATTTGAAGTCAATGCTTGTGTATTAATTCTTGAGGGACTGCAAAATAGTTTGAAATGATGGCATAGTTATCTTTTGCGATTAAACATGAAATAATTTCCAATATCTCTTTTATCTGCAGAAGTGCAGAAATTACATGCGTCCAATTATTACATACTTCCAAAATCAGATTGTCAGAAGTTTCCCAACTTTTGTTTCGATAAAGTGTTTTTATCGAAAGGTAATTTTATCAGTTTTCCTTTCAAACATGTCATAATACTTGAATGTTCATGTTATCACTTTTATTGGCTAATTTTTGAATGTATTTTTTGCAATGGATCCCAAACTCATGAATGCAAAGGAATAAAAGTTGCAACAAATTACTTAAAAGAAAGTAACTGTTCGAAGCCGCATATTTTTGAAACTTCTTCTCATGTTACGTGTGACTTGTGTTGTGAAAAAAAGATTTTTCACAACTTTCTGGTCTTCCAAACTCCATAGAGAATTTTTCAAACTCATGGAACTTCTAGATTTGATTCATAGAGTTCCAGGTTTCCATGGAAAATAGTTTGAGCACCAATGTTTTGCACTTATGATTGGAAGGATTGAAAGAAATTTTACTACAGTTACAGAATGGAACTTTTACACATATTTATGTAGAAATAGAAATTTTTAATCAAGAAACGTAACATCTATACTATTTATGTAATTCTTTTTAATCAATGTCAGTGTATCTCCCCTTTTCTTAAACAAGCACGATTTACTTAAATATTTTGGATTTTTTTTACTTACTTTAATACTGCAGATACTTTGATAGATTTTCACTGGTAAAAAATACCTGCATCCCTTTCTGTGTAAATTTGCTTTACATTTCATTGGAAATCCTGCCCTTCCTATTTCAAAGTCTCTTTAACGGATTTTTCTACTTTCTCTGCAGATCGATAACAATAAATTACTTTGTATTCTTCTTTAAACAATTGTTCCAATCAAAGTAAACGACTGCTCACCAATTACTTTAAACAATTTAAGGATGAACTACAACTAATGCGCTAAGGGTTCGGAAATAATCCGACGCTACACCTGACTCAGAGAATTGTTCTTCTAGAAACTTTTCAGTAGTATCTGCCATTTAATAGACTGACATGTATTTTTCTCCTTTGGAAGGATTTTATTTTGAGCCTCATCTTTTTTTAGAAATTTTTAAATATGTATTTATAACAGTTAACAATAAGTAGAATTTTTTTTCTCCACAAAATTACATATTAACTGTAAGAACTACATTTTTCACACATTTAAAAAAATTATTATAAAACTTTTGGAAAAAAATAAATGCCAAATAAATTTCAAGAGCTATATAAATAATGATTATGCATTAAATTTGAGAAAGGAAAACATTAATTAGTGTTGTAACGTCTTGCGTGTGGAGTACAATGCATTTTGAGAATTTGAATGAAGATACCATCCAGGTAGGTTAAGAACACTTTTCAATTTTGGTGGACAGCACAAAGGGCACAATACATCAGAGGAATTAGACAAAACTACATAAAAGGGATGTTACACAAAACGCACACACCCGTATAACAACAACTCTAAGACTGAAGCCGGGACAGACATCTTAAAAGCATCGTTAGAAGTTATTGACTGCTGCAATGTGAAATTATAAAAGTGTTTTTCTTTATATAAAAGTTAGCGAAATTCTTATTCTTACATTATACATTAAAATTCGATCTATGAAAAAAAACATTCGTAAATTCAGCTATATCTTTAAAATTTAATTTAACATAATTTTTATTTCAACATTAACATTAGTTTTTTCACTAGATTTATAAGAAAATACTGGTTTTTTAATTAATGAAAAATATACAGTTTAATATTTAAGATATTACTGAAAGAAATAATTTAATTATTACTATACTCATAAAGTACTGTAATTGTTTTTGTATAGAAAAAAAAAAAGTCACTCAATTTTATATTTTTTATAGGTAACACTGTTGTAAATTACATACAAAACGCGTAAATTGGGTAGATATTTCAAATACGAGAATTGGAAACATTTTTCTAAATAAAAAGAGAGAGATAGAGAGAACTGCTTACATTATACAACATTCAATTGAAACAATTATCCATATTTTTAACAGTAATACGTAAGCAGTATATGTAATTCTTGTGAGATTTAAAGACTCTTAAAGACTAAGAAAATAGTTCGGAGATTGGTGAATATAGAGTATTTTGATAGTTTTTTGACACCGATATTGGTTGCAATTTTTTCCTCCATATCTATGCTGAGGTATTTCTTTTTTATAATTTAAACTAGTTTTGTAGACTTAAAATTAGAAAATGGCACTAAAAATTCATTAATTTTATTGTAAAATTATATTTTTTAAAGTTGAAAATACAGTGTATTCCTGGGCTTTGTTTCTTTTTCTTGTGTAAGGGATGATCCAAAGTAATAAAGGGACTCACGGGGAAGGGATTTTTAACTATGTCCATTGATTAATTAAGACATTACTAAACAAAACAAACATTTACATAAAAGATAGAGAACTAACATTTTTAATAGATAAAAGAGGATGGGAGCACATGTTCGAACGTCCTTACAGCTCTGAGAAGCCTGGCTCACACTGAATATTGTTTTACCCACTAGAGGGCGTAAATGTCTTTCTGCTGTTAATATGGAATGGGTCTAAATAAAGGGTGGGTATATGTTTTTTTATTTTTTTCACATATTTCTTTTGGATGAGTAAAATAAGTAAAATAAATAGGTATTAATTGAGAAAAAATAGAGAATGACTACTTTTTAAAAGTTTAGTTTTACCAAAACTAAAAAAATAATTTTATCTCGTTTATAAATTATATTAAAAGTTGAAACTCTATTTTATAAATTTCCCACATAAGGAATATTTTTTTTCTCTATTCCTTCGTTAAATAGAGGCCCGACTGTATATCCCTTTATTACTATAACTTTAACCACTCTCTAAGGAATAATAATAGTGCATCGATGAAGAATAAGCGTAAACTTTGGAATAGGTAGTAGGTTCAATAGCTGTAAAATATATTAAATTTATTCTAATACTTTATTGTGGCTTTTTATGTCATAATTCCTCCAAATTTTTAAATTAATGTTCTATTAGGGGTTTTCTTGTTTTAATTATACCAGCGTAGTGAATCGACGAATGCGTATTAAGGCATAAGAGGAGCAAAATTTTTACTTTAAAAGATTCAAAGTTTTATCCAATACCCAGGTATTTATGTTACTGGAGAGGAAGCCAAATTGTGTTCACGAGTTCTGAAAATATATCAAGGTGATTTTGAAAAATATGTCATTTTTCTTGATAAAGGTCATATAATAAAATTTTAAAAAATGCATACAATTCCGCAATATTTCTGCACTTGGTGAAAGTGGTTGCTCAATTATATTGTGTGTGTGTTCAATAACAAATAAAAAACATTTTTTTTTAATACAACTATAAATTAAGACACTATGAAAGGTTTTATCTAAAAAGTTTAAGGGGTTAAGTAGATTTTTATAATTAAATAATTTCTATTTAAAAATGATGGGAACTTTGCGTAGTAGTAATAATTTTAATTGCAAAATAGAGCTCTTAATGATAGTAGGTTAGAGTTCATTATTTTGTTGTAAGAAAAACTAAATACTTGCATACATGATAGAACAATTTTAAACACACACACACACACACACATATATATATATATATATATATATATATATATATATATATATATATATATATATATGCCAATTCTCTACTAACAAGAGATAGCATCCAAACAATAACAATCGACAAACACATAGACAGCAGGCAAATCACACAATGAAGGACAAAAGAGTAATCGAGATAATAAATATAAAATGGATGCTGCAGTGTTATGAACATTACTGACTTAGGACAGATATTATATAAAAATAATTTATATAAAAGTGGGTTGAACATGTTTTTTGGCCAGCCAACCTCCCCTTTTTGTAAATAAACACTGAGCAAAACAATAGGAAATAATGGATAAAATATCTAAATCCATTACAAGATAGAGGTAACTTACCTAAAAATTGTACTTACAAATGCAAAGCCCGCGCTAAATCTGAGTGGAAACACATTAATTTGTTGCCAGATTCTATACCCTAATACAGATTTAAATCAAAAGAGTGGCTGAAATGTAGCACTTAACAAAATATTAAAAAAAATGGAAATAAAAATTAATAATAGTTGCATATTATAGCATAACTATAATAACACCAGAGTAAATATGAATAAAATAATAGTAAGTAATTTCTAATCTAATATTAGATTATGGAGATAACTATATTTTAGGCCAAGAGCTTAGCTTATTTATCTCCATTTCTTTCTTAATAATTCACTTACAGATTTTATAAAATAATTTTTTATATTTGATACGTTTATAAAAAATAATCCTAATTTCACATAAAAAGAAAACAATACGACTTCCGAAAAGAAGTTAATTAGTTTTTTTTACTGTAATGCCTTCTTGTTTAGAAGGGACTTTACTCATGAAAGACGATATTTTTCTTTTGTTTATTGTGTATAAAGCTAAAAAATCACTTAATCCTCAAATGCAATTACCAGACGAATTGGTTTTCAGTTGCATCTGCGTCTGGGGTAGTTAGAATTTGGGATCGAAATCTTAATCGTCCCCGACCGAATATGATTCATCTGAATTCAGTTTAAAAACCACATGGGCTTCAAATTACCGGTATTCATTTGCTAAGATCTTGTCGTAGGAATTAGGTCACATACGGAAGTGGTATCATTCTCGCAGATGGCAATTCGGACTAGTCTGAGCATCGAGTATATATAATATTGGTAATTAATTTTCATAAAATATATATCATCAGGAGTGTGATAGGAAGTGTGTCCGGGCTTACACCGAAATTGCTTGTGGTATTACATGATTTCATCTATTATTTTATTTCGATACGTACGAAGTCTTTTTGATTAAGATATAAATTTGTATTAAGGGCCTGGGGGGTTTAATTCATGAGTCATTATTTCATTTGTCAAAGTGGTTTTTGGAAATCAAACATTTTTTAAATATATTATTTTTAATGTATCCATTTATGCTAAATGTATAACATTTAAATGACTTTCAATATTATGAATTTTTTTTTCTTTTAACCGTATATAAAAAAAAATGGTTGAATTTTATACAGTTTATATGATTATGCTTCTTCGCAATATTTCAGTTTGGTGTTAATTTGCAATTATGTACTTTTTCGAAAAAAAATAAAAAAACCAAATATTCTAAAATTTCCAACCCTTTTTAAAAATAAATAATAAGATCAACAAATATTTTTCTGAGATCACTGTGAGTAGGAAGAAAACAGAAACAATGTAATCTTGAATTCTTAAAATATTCATTATCGTCAACGATTATTTTTCCTTTTTAAAAATGCATTTTTTTAATTTTAATTTTTAAAATAATAATTGTTGAATGATGATAAGTGTTGTCTGCTTTAGGAATATTTCCTAAACTTTGTAACGCTTGATTTGTATTTTACTTAAAAAAAAAAAAATATTGGTCTTTTTTTTAAGTTCCTGAAAAATTATATATTTAAAATTTTGTATACTTTGAAAGTAACTGAAATCTGCTGTATACTTTTTCATCATCAAAAAAAAAAAAAAAAAAAAAAAAACGAAAAGTAATGAAATTTGTACCTTATGAAATTACATGAATCGTTAAGTATTAGAACCCATCATTTGGATATTAATTATCTCAGATCAAGCTAAGTAATGGTCTACATGGCACAAACCCGTCATTCTTCTTTTACATTAATGAATAATCCTTTCAAATTTTCTCCAAGGTTTTAATGGTAAAATATTTAGTTTTATATAAAACAGGGCATGGTAAATAATCGGAAAAAATAAAATTTAACTTCAAAGCCACTTAGTAGTATAGTATTGTAGAGTGACAACAGCTATATTATACTAAATATATATATTTGTTATTATTATTATCATTATATATATATATATATATATATATATATATATATATATATTTAAAAAAAAGCTAGACACTAAGTCAAATACCTACGTAAATAATCATAGAAAATGACAAACTGGATTATATACGGCTCTGATATCATAAAATTTTTTGCATCGCCTTCTTATTCCACTTTTTTTTTTTTAGTGCTTCTGCATTAATTAGGTGTGGCATTTAATCTATCTAGGCTATCACGTCAATGCGATAGTCAATGTTCAACTCATAGTATTATGCAACAACGTACAAATCCAATCCTTTAGTTTTGTAGCGAGGAAAATAAATTTTCGCGGCACATACCTCTTTTTTGATTATCGAACATGAATCTAAGAGCATATATGTGTAACCCTATTGGATACTGTGCAACTCTATTTTTCTTAACCAAATGTGATATTATATCCAATTATATAAAGGTACATACAATCATAAAACCAATCATTTCATAGTACTTGTATTCTACTTACGTATGCTCATTGATATTGAATCTTATTTAGAATGATATAGTTACTCCATCTTCAAACCCGGCATCTTAAACTGCTTAGAACATATGCACATTTAAATATGTGTGCCCTTGAGATGTGTATGTGTCATTTTCAGTATATAACTATTATATTTCTGAAAATCTAAAAGATAGTTTTAATGTATAATATTAATCATAAAATCCCACAGTAACGCATTGACTGCATCGAAATGGTACAGGTCTACGGATTTAGTAGCTTTTTAAGAAAATTTTCTAATAACATTTACTAAAATCAGACTCCAGACTTCCTTATGAAATATACTGTAATGGTTTTATTCAAAATTCTACTACAAATGCAATGAAATGAACACATAATATGTTAAGCCCATGTCTATAACACAGAGATTTTCAACCCTCTTTTTGTTACCTTATACTTTTATCAATTTCAAAATTTTACGGTGCACTAACAATAAATTGAGTTTAAAAAATTTTTAATTACCTGTAATGCACTATATATGTAAAAATAGTTTATACTAAAAAATTTCGATGTTCAATAAAATAATATGTACAACAAAGACAACAAAATATTGATTGAGTATTTAATGACAGATTAATCATATGAATACATTTAATGCGGAATTTGAGCTTGATGATTTTTGTTTATATCCTGTATATTTAATCATGAAAATGGTAATGCCACTCATTTCTTCATCTACATTTAAGAGTATCGGTGTTTTTTCATTTTTATGTTTGTCAGTGTTGAAAATTCAAATTCAAGAAATAGTTGTACAAAATTGTGACAATGGCTTCAAAGCTTTTTTCTGACTATTATGAGATAATTCACTCTAATTTTAATCCAAAATGAATCAATTGACTCTTCCTAATGTTTAAAAATTAAGTCTTGATTATTATAGAGTGAAACTAGTTTTTCCTCTTCGTTCAAAATTGATTCATATACTGATGTATCCGTATCACAAATGGATTAGGAACCAAATTTTTTAAGTCCATATATCCACGGATTAGTTGAATATATGAAGAATCCCCTTAATTTACTTCTATAAAAAACCCAAAGGATTTAATTTCAGATTTTACTTTTTTTCTTCAGAGTATAATTAGTTATTTAAATATATATATAGTGGCACAATGGTTCAGAATCACTGCTACAACAAACATCAGAGTTAATTTTCGAATGAATTATGAAGATAATAAGGACTGAATATAATAAAAGTTTTTCAGTACGTATATGTAAATTTTGAAACAGTTCTACAACAATGAATATTTTTATGGATGAATTGTAATTAATCTTTATTTGCATTTATATATCTCCCTTTTTATTTACCTATCTACTGAACAATCTATATAAGTGACTTTATTCTGTCACACCATATAAATGAAAAATTGTCTACAATGATCATTACGTGAAAAAAAAAAACGTTTTTATGTAGTAAATTGCTTTCTTTTCCAAACATATAATCATTTATTTATAAGAATTCGCAGTATTTACTGTCGCACTTTAAAAGTAAATTTCTTCCAAAAAGTAAAAATAATGAATTTTTATCTTCAAAAAATTCAAAGGTAAATAATTTGAAAACAATATACATAGCAATGGGCACTTAATATAATCTCTATTTAGGAGTAAAATGTTTACTAAGACAGAATTTCTTTAAATTACATTGCTACCGTATACTAACAAGAAATCTCATTATGCACTTCAAGAAGCAGTTTGATTAAAGTTATCTATAGTGCTAGGTATTTTAAAGTTTTTAATTAAGTGTCTAAGGAATACGAGAATGGTTAGCTCTTTTGTTTCTTCAACAAATATCAAATTTGCTTTTGTTTTGCTTTTTTTCCCAATGGTAACCAAGAAAACAATCATTTATAAAAAGATTTGCACCAAAATTTATTTTAGTGTAATTTCTTTTTTTCCCCTTAAATTAAAGTATTTCTTCCAAGGAACAAAACTGTTTATGCTGTAATGTAAAAAAAAGAACTGAGAACGGGAATAAAAAATTATCTTCTTTTCATCATGCATTTTTAATTTAACCGTGCATTCGTTAACCCTGTTATTTCATTTTGGATAATTCTGGAACTTTATTTAAAATAATCTTTTCTTCAAACAGTTATTCCCTTACTTTCTTTTTAAAATGTAACTCAATAATATTATTTAAACATGTTTTATTATAAAAATAAATGAATTAATAAGTCTCCTTATCTTTCAAAGAAGAATGCCTAAGAGAAGAAGAAAACATAACAAACTTAAAAATGACAGTATGTTGAATTATTTAGTAATTTTAGTTAAATTTGCTTTGCTCATTATGGCTCAAACAGCCAAAGACGTTTTTCCTGCGAATAACTCTAGAATAATGCTAGAGTAACCCCTTCCCTAGAGTTACCCAACCAATCAAATGGTATAAGATATTGAAAAATAATCATGCGTTTCTGAATTCAAATTATGTTTCACACTTTGTAAAAATTGTATATAAATTGTAAAGGTCTTGACTCTGTTCCTAAAGGTATGGGAGAAATAGAAGGAAGACAAGCCATATTCAAAATCACTTCAATTTATTCACAGACAAACCCAAAAAACAAAAATTTCAAACCCAACCCAAAAGGTTAAGGGGATGCCCAATTATTAAATATGAAGCCCAAATTTTAACGAGGGCTTTCCCGAGGTAAGGAGACGACTTTAAATACTTAGTACACTTACGTCAATTAAATAGCTATGCATTTTTAGCTACCTAATATAAATTAAATCTTAATTGACAGATCGCCAACTCACATATAACAATTATCAGCTACTAAACATCTGGTTTTTAACCCAAGGGGGTAATAAATGCTTCCTTTTGGGGAGTCCCCCCCATTCTCATTTATCTTGAAAGCCTATATTTAATATACTAATCTTAATTTGCATGCTCACGTTTTCAAAATAATTCCCCAAGTAGTAGACTATTAGTAGAAAGATCGTGGATAGAGCTGTCACAAAATGAAACTATTTTTCTTGAGATGTGTGACAATAGTCTTAATAAAAATATCACTAAATAACAACATATTAATATTTTCAAAAACATTAATTACTAAACGAAATAATTTCAATAACTAATATTATTTACTTATTTTTACTAGCTTTTGAAAACATATTTTTACGAATTAGGCAAGCTTCTTGATTAATTTAGAGCAAATATGTTTAAAAAAATATATTTTCTAAAATGCTATTAATTATTGTGAATTCCTTTTATTAAAAAGACCTATCGAATGCATTTAACATAACTAATTAAGAGTTATAAAGTAAAGTAAAAAATTCTTATTTTTTTAACAATATGTCAATATGTGATCCATATCTCTACTTAAATTAAAACATAGAACTAGTTATAAATATTAAATTTCTCAAAGAAATCTATCTTTAAAATAGGAAATTAAACTTCTAGAACCTCTACATTTCGCACTAACCATTGAATACTTGTTTGATATAATGTTGATAATACGAGTTAATTTCCTGAAGATTTTTAAAGGGGAACCCCGTATTAATAAAGTATTAAAAATGTTTTGCATAAGGTTTTGTCTTCGTAAATATGACGTTCATTGAGCATTATCGATTCAAAAATAGTAAAAATGCCTTGTTAGCAAACCATTCAGTTTATTTTTTTAAACAAAATTTTTAAAAAGAAAACAAAAGGAAAAAATACTTTATGGAAAATTTAAAAATGGAATCATTTTATACGAAATTCTGATTGGAACTATTTAAAACCGAATTCTCATTTTAGTTTCTTTTATTATTATTCTTAAGCTTCTATTAAACAAGTATCTTCGGCCCAGGAAAGGTATTTTTTAAAACTTTTTTTTCAATCAAAAAAAATTCTTTTAAAAAAATATAGATAAGTTGAAAACAATTTTTATTGATTCCGAGAAAAAGGTTTCATGAATATATTCAAGTTTTTTTATATATATTATTTTTCCTAGGGAAAGTTGAGCACGAGAAAAATATAAATTGAATAAATTGTATATCTACCTATACAAAAGAGAAAAACGACTTTGTCAAATTCACACTTCTCACAAAATCTCCGGAAATATTAGGCATAAAAATTTTAAATTTACCAGCCATGTTTCTTCTCTGTTGAGTAATCCAGTAAGAACGGATTTGGGGGAAATCGAATTTCGAGTAGGGGACATTACAAAAGTGTGATGTACTATATAGAAATTCCCCATTTTGCTTTGAACATTTTCATGTTTTTTTAAAAACAAACGTTCCCCTAAAAAACTTCGAAATTTATCAAAAGGGAGAGAGGGTTGGATTTTTAAGATGAACATATATATATTTTATAATAAAAAGAAAACTATAAACGGTCAAACAATATCCTGAGAATCTCAGCGAGTAGGAAAATAGTGATCATTATACAACCTCTGACAAAAAAATTCGTTAAATGAAGTCAGAACAGCCAATCTGGCAGCACAGGCAAACTAAAACCCGCCCATGGGTTACGGCTGGTGTTACCTTGTCCCCACTCCAGTTCAAGGTTTGTTTTCCAGAAGGCTTGTTTTCAGTGTTTTTTTCGTGTATTGATTTTAACGGGGGAAAAAAGAAAAAAATATTTTTTAAATTTTATTTAAAGCTTGGTAAGACACCGAAGGAAAGTTATGCTGTAGTACGTGTTTATAAAGGTCAAGCCTTGTCCATGAAGTGTGTGCATGAGTGGTTCACCCGTTTTCTTGAAGGACGGAAAAGTGTTTCTGAAAACCCCCGGAACGGAAGACCGGCCACCTCCCTCAACAAAGAAAACATTGAGAAAGTGAGAAAATTAATCATGAAAGATCGTCCATTAACTGTGTGTATGATGAACTGCAGATTAACCTTGAATCCATGCAACAAATTCTTACCGTGACGTGAAACGTGTTGTCATCTTGTGGCACATCACTTGACTTACGATAAGAAGCAGGTACGTTTAGAGGTTACGCATGATTTTGCTGAAACGGCGCATGAGACACGAAATTTCTTGAACTGAATTGTCACTGAGTACCAGAACTTGTGACTCATATACGATATTGAAACGAAATGGCAAACCCCGGAATGACAAGTTCCTGCTTCCTCTTTTCGGAACAAGTTCAGAGCAGTAAAGTCATGCATAAACGATGCCATCTTTTTTGGTCAAGCATTATCTAAAAAAAAAACCTAGGGGTTGGGTTACTAATGCTAAAAGATATATTGAAAGTTTATTCCGAAATTTTTGCGGGGTGACCCCACTACCCCCAAGCAGGTTTTGTTCACGAGAGTCCTCGTCCTCACACAGCCAATATCGTCAAAGAGTTCCTATCACGAAAGAGAGTGGTGCATTGGACATTCACCATTCATGCCAAACCTCAATCCTAACTACTTTTTTCCTATTCCCACGACTCAAACTAACTTTGAAAGGAAAAAGATTTGACGATATTCTTTAATTTCAAAGAAACATGTCGAGGTTTTTGAAACTCATCCCAAAAGAAGACTTCTTGAAAAGTTTCCAGGAAATGTATAGAAGACCTAAGCAGTGCATAATTTTGGGAGTGGACTATTTTGAAGGACAGTAAGGTAACTTTCGTTAATATTTCATCTACGTTAATGTTATAGAACTATTCACGAACTTTATTGTCAGAGGTTGTGTGTATTAGTGTATAATAATATATAAGTAGTTAAAATATATACTCCTGTATAAATTTATGTATACATGTAATTAATTTTTGTATTTTTGAATTTTTAGCACACATCTAAGTTGGTAGATCCCTTGTAACCTTTTAACAACCCATGGTTATGGGAATTTGAATTTTATAAATTCACTTAAATTTTATTTTTAAACTGATACTCATCTTCCCATTTCGCTTAAGGTCAGTAACACAGTCCCTTCTATATACTTAATACATTGATAACCTGTGAATTGTCCCGACAATTATTATAGATATTTTTTAAAAGGGGTCTCAGGGGTGTTACATTTCTTAGGCTCTGAAAAAAATAAAAATTTTTTAAACTGATAATTCTTTTAAAATTTAAATTAAAAATTCGAATCTTTTTAAATTATTTATAAAGGAATGGGCTTAAAAAATATAAAATGTTTAAAATATTCATAATTTTAAAATTATAAACACATATGAAAATAAAAAACTTTTCTATAACACAAATTTTTTAAATTTTT
>BMAV01016880.1:0-10037 GCA_019973955.1 Trichonephila inaurata madagascariensis
GCATTTTCTCCCCAAATTCAGCTATTGCATTAATCGTATTTAATTAATGTTGCGTCTCTCATTAATTCTTTGGATTAGAGAATATTTTATATTTTTTTCAAAGTCTGAATTTTGTTCGTTCAATTCTCCAATAAAGAAAGAAAATACATCTTCTTCAGTCACCAAAGTTGCATTTCGACTGCATAATTTTTCTAAGCCAATTTTTACTGGCTTTATTAAGCCTGCTGCAATTGTAGTCACAGTTTCAAACTCTACATTGGTCATCATTTGCTCTTCTTTTATGTCAATTAATGCTTTTCAAAATTGCTGGCTTTATTTCTAAAAATCTTTCAAGCATTACCAACAAGCTTTTGAAGCCTCGTGCAAATCCCAGGAAATTGCGGAAATGAATTATATTTCCCGGGAATGGAAAAAGTACAGAAATCTGACAGTTTCCTGGATTCCCTGGAAAGAAACCCTACTCCCGATGTACACTCGTCCGTTACGTTGAGGCAGCAATGCAGCACGTTGAGAGAAAAAGTCCTTAAAAGTAGGTAAGTATACTTTCTCTTCATTAAATTATTTACTAGGTCTACGAATTTTATTGTTTACAATAAAAATAAGTATAAGAAAATGATTGGGGTAACTCAGTTACCCCGCGCGAGACCACTAACATTACTATTGAGTGCCCGTAAAATTCAGCTTTTATACCATAAAAAAAATATTTATACTTCCGTTAAAGTGTAGGGGTGTCTAGAAGGGGATTGCAACTATACTAAGTGTCCGGCAATGTATGATGTGATTTGTAATGTTATTCCGAAGAAAATTTTAAAAAATTGAGGTTCATACTTTATAGAAGTTGAAGCACTATTTTTTTTACTACCTGTTACCCGACCAAATAAATAATAATGTGTAGTATAATAATAATGTGTAGTAGTATATATACTTCAATAATTTAATATATTCTAACAGTCATTATTATGACCTTTTTAGAAAACTTGGCCCCTTAAAAATTAAAACGTGTCATAAATAATACAAATATAAAAAATATCAATTTTAATTGATTAAATTGAAATTAACAAAACGAATATGCACCGGGTATCCATAATTAAACTTTAAATTTGCGAGTTGTCTATAGCAAAACCTATACAGTGGAATTGCATGAAAATTGGATAGTGGCAGAATGAAATGATGGGAATTTTATCGAGAAATAAATTATAGTATAAAAAAACTAAACACGCTTTTATGTTTAATCGAAATAAAAAGTAAAAAAATAATTCTTAATATAAGAATAAAATGTTTAACGAGAAAATTAATGTCATCGTGATAAAAAATCGTGGGATGCCCTATATTAATTGTTATAATATCTTACTAGTTCAATATTCCGAAATGCCGAGTGTCCGCGGTAGCCGAGTGGTATAGGTATAGGATCGTGACATGTCTTGTCACGAGTTCGAGCCCACTACCACTAAAGACACGCCGTGTAGGGCAGCGATGCACGTTAAATCTGTTGAGAGCTGAAACGTCATCCCGTTGGTGTGGTGTGGTACTTAGGAGAGGGGTGCCAGCTCTGGTGTCATCCACGTCACTTGACCATGGTTCAAAATTACGTGGTCCGTCGCCAAAAGTCCTTGTATTGCTGAACAGTGCGACGTTAGTATTCAATCAATCCGAAATGCTGAATTAGTGTAAAAATGTAGTACAAAACACCCCCAATTCTTAAATTAAGAATTATTTTTTTTTACTTTTTATTTCGATTAAACATAAAAGCGTTTTTTTTAAACTAATTTATTTTTTAGTTCGATCTCCATTGAAAGAATGCGTTTTTAGTTTTTTTTAAACTATCGATTATTGATTGATGAAATAACCTTAAATGCGTTATTTTTAAGAATCTGGGATATCCATTGTCATCCTATCAGTGCGTCGATACGGCCTGGTTTGCAAAATGCAGCATCTGCCAACCGAAGGTAATCTGGAAGACCTAAGTTTCAAATATTTCATGCTAAAAGAAGGTGTTAAGTCAATAATATTTTTCACTAAAAATAGCTCAATAATCACGCTGAAATTTGCATCAGTATTAGAAACAAAAATACTTTTTGAATCGAAGAGTTTGTGAGAAATTATTTTATTTAATACGGTGTCCTCAGAATCAATTCTCAGCTGCTTTGGTAAAATGAAGCAATGAATGATGCTTCATTCCACAGATCCGACAAGAGAATTTAGAAAAACAGACTATGTCTGAGTTTAGCGGTTAGAACAGTGCTTCTCAAACTTTCCATATTTGCGACCCAATTTTCAGTCGTAATTTTCATCGCACTTCCCTCATACAATAGCAATGTATTGAATGTAATAATTACGTATTTCGACGTAACAATGCGACTTTAATATTATAAACTGCACATATTATCAATATATGTATTATATTTTGTACATGACAAGCCCGTGGACGTCACTAGTAATTACGAAACTTGCTTTTAATTTAGTATTGATAAATCAATTTTTAAATACTTGCCGCACTTACACATTTATAAGTATCATATATCAGTGTGAATATGTATGTTTTTTTATCATGTCCGAATGTATTTTGCTTTACTTCTTTTCGGTAAATTAATAATTATTTTAAATCTTTTATTTTGGACTTTTCGATATGCTCGCGCCCTCCACAGTCTGAGAGAAACGCTGGGTTAAAACATGAAATTTTTTACCCACTTGCACGAGTATTTTCTTCAATTCCTACTATTAGCTCACACACTCTCTAAATATTTTTTTATTTACTAGCTGTGCCCTACCACGCGTTGCTGTGGCTTAGTGTGGTTAAAAAGAAAGAAAAGAGAAAGCACATATTTTTAGTATGTTTAAACATTTTCATTTGAGGAAGTATCAATGACCTGAGCAACATGTGACAACAAAATCAAATTTGTGCATTGTTTGCAATCATATATTGAATGTGCCTGCTTTTTCCTTCACCTAGAATAAAGTTAGAGGAGAAATATAAACCATGTACGTGTGTGTGGCTGAAGATATTTTCAGTAGAATACGCAAGGAAAATTCAAATATAAACATGGATTTCGCAGCAAAACATGTCTGATGAAGTGTAGATAATTCTTACTATTCACAGTTCAATAAGCATTACCAATTGTTATCAACAGATTTAAGCGCCTACCTTTATTACAGAGTGGCTTATATCTAGACACAGACTGATTTTCACATGGGCGATTATTATTTGTTGTGTGGGTATTTACGTATTGGCATCACCGCAGCCAAATTGCCACTATGCGAATCACACTGTTTTCAACCCAAATCTGACTGAATGGTTCTTTTACATAAAAGAAAAAATGTTAGAATCTTTGTTGCTTCGATATCAAGGTGCAATTTGCATGGCACCAATTTTGTTACGGTGATGCTAATATACAAATACATTTGTGTGTTCTAGAGCAGCAGTCACAAATTGATGGTGCATAAGAAATTTTGCATGATCCACAGAAAAATTGGTTCTTTAGAACTTTTATGATATACTTGCACAAAATCAACACCATCGTTAAAGACACAGCTCACGCAATAGCAATGCGATTTATCAAAAAATAATTAAGGTGACTGCCTACATTCAAAATGTAACAGACACTGGAAGCTGATTTAAAATATGAAGGTTAAATTTAAAACATATAAAAATGCAAAACATTATAAAAAAGAGAAATATTTTTAGTTAGTATTTTTATTTTTTTAACTTTAAATGCAAATCAATCAACATAGCTCAATTCTGATGCAACACAGGAAACACAATATTTTATACCATTTGAACAAATCACTCCAAAGAGGTCAATTTCATTATGATTTCAAATGAAAATTAATTCACAGAATTCCCACCAACTGCACTGAGAAATAAGAAAAAAAATTAAACTGAATGAAGAACATTAAAAAAATAAACTATACTCACACAAAATTGACACTATCGTAAAAGACACAGCTCAATAGCAATGCGATATTTCACAAAATAATTGTAAAATTAAACCTTTGTCCTCATGGACTCCAGAGTAGAGCCATTTCATCGAAATTGGATATATTTTATTTGTTTAAGACAGCTTTTTGATTAAAATTAATGCAGTAATTTTTTTTTCAGTATAAGACTGCCCCTCAATAATATGTTTGATTATTTTATGAACTTATTTATGTACTTTAAAATTATTTTGGTGCTTGCGCATTATCGCAACCTATTGATGACATTATACGAAATGAAGCACCTAGTTGCCGATTCAGCGTGTAGGACACGTAAAAATCAAGGGTGCCAACTTGGTGAGTTATTATTAGAGTTGGTGATAAGTCAGAAAGTTGCATAGAAGCTGGATCAAGTTGGATAATAATAATATATATAGAAGATTAATATGAAAGGAATAAAGTACAAGAGGAGGATATAAAGCTTGGTTACTGATCGCCGTGTGATATCGGTAAGAAATCGATTATTGATGTTTATCTATAGCAGATTCCTTAACTAGCTAGATTCCGCTCTATAATTAAAGATTCGGAGGTTAATTTATCATAAAGATAGTGAGTAGGATTTCAGGCGCTATTTAACTTAGTATTGATAATTACGTCGTATCATTCCTGATCGTTTTCCTCTAAGTAAGAGTTGTGTTGCATTGATTAATATATATTGAGATATAATAAACTAGATTTATATTATGGAAGGTTCGAGTGGTGAATCATTTATCCTTACAAATCTAGGTCGCGTGGATGAAGAGATAACCCCGGGCAGGGGGGTACCACAACATAAACGAGTATTTTCGCATTGAATGAATTTTTTTGTTTGTCACAATATATTGTTTTTTAAAATGTATCGGAAATTTCGGAGCAAAAAATATTTTTCATCTTTACTGTAAGTATACTGTAGCTAAAATATCAACACTCAATCTTGATTTTTCACTTGTTCAAAAATTACCAACTGAAAAGACTCTTTCAACTGGTGCATTAGTCCCAGGCCAGCACAACGTAAATTCAAAAAGAATAACTAAATTTTCATATGGAAAGTGTTCATTTTTGAAATGGTTAAGTATTTCCAGCCATCTTTTAGCAATTTCAGCATGTTGATGTTCCAATTGTTTCCGTCTTTCAATTTCTTCAAATTATAATAAATTGAATGTATATTTAAACAAACCATTTTCTTAACGATTTCAATATCGGGCATTTCTTTTGATATAAAAAACTGTTGATTTTTTATCTGCCCAATTTACTTGTGAGGAAGTCAAAAAACACCATTGAAAACTGTTATTTCCTGTGATATTTGTTTCAGACAATTCTTCGACATATTGGAAACATGTTTAGCTCATCTCTGAATACAGAGATTAACAGAGCAGTTTTAAAATATTGAAAAAGAGGACAACTTTTCGAGGAAGGACAGGACCTATAAAAGGAGGATGGTTGGTCACCTTATTATTAAAGAAATCCGTTATTTCGGCTCTTCAGTCAAGGTGATGTGATACAACCACAGTGTTTATGAAGGACGGTGCTCCTTCACACATCGCCCGTTGTGCAAAATAAGTGCTCTGTCGCCATTTCGGTGAATATGTGACGGGCTCATCACGCATTCTATTAATTATCCTCTTGGGTTCTTTGGGGATGAAAAAGGCAAATTCTTTCCAACAAAATCCAGAAGCGAAGCGTGATTATGCAAAGTAAGAACCTTTTAAGGCATCCGACTACGTTCAGAACCATGATTTTTCAATAGCGTATAAATGGATAATATTTAGGATAACTTAGATTAGAAAATGTATATAAATTTGTTTTAAGAATATTATCCCAATAAAAAATTATTTAAGTACAACATTTTGACAAAAAATGAGTATAGAATGACCAAAATGTTCTCCTTTTGCGAAAAATGCTTCTATTATAATAATATTTTGCCCGTCTATGGCTCAGACTTCTGTACAGAGGCTCAACTAGAATTTTTGAAATATATAACTTAGAAGTGGGTTTATCCATGTTTAACGACAACAGAGGAGAGAAATTTTAAGAAAAAATCTCCGATAGTTATTTCAATTGGTTGTAACTCTGAAAATATGAATTTTTCAAAAATTCATAGATGAGCCTCTGTAGAGAGGTCTGAGTTATATACAGGCAAAATATTATTGTAATAGAATAATCTTTTTTCAAAATGTTCTCCTTTTGCGAAAAATGGTTCTAAGTTAATTTTTTGCCGAAATATTGTATTTAAGGACATTTTGACAAAAAATTATTTAAAGCAATTTTATACATGTATTCTAATCTAAGTGACACTAAATATTATGAAAATTATACATTTATGCGCTTTTTTAAAATGACTGTTCCAAACGTAGTCGGATACCTTAAATAGCAGAAGTTTAGCGTAAGCGGTGTGGTCTTTTGGAAAGTGATTATGCTAGTCTGAGTTTAAGCGTGTAAGCTGAAGAGTAAGTCGATATTCCAGTGTTCCACTTCCGTGACAGTGACCATTCCACGCGAGATAAAGAAACAACATTGAGGATTCGAGTGTGTTACTGCTTACCTAGGATATAGAGGTAGGATCGTTCAAATTAACACTAGGAACTGCGTATATACTGAGATTAGGAATAGGAGGTAAAGTTAAATTAAGATAGACTTACTCACTAATTTGGTAGAACGTATTGTGTGTTTCTTCACCTCAGAGCCTCTAAATAAAACATAAACATTATCATTGTATGGTGTTTAAGTTAGGATCTTAATAAAGAGATATTAAGATTATGGCAACGCGCCTGGTTCTTATTTCACTCCCACACCCCTAGGTCACGAAGATAACTTAGAAGTAAGGCATCACCCACGGGCAAATGCCTTACAAAGATGGAATCATCAGCCGGCATTTTCTTACAACTTGGCCTCCTAGATCCTCCGACTTGAAGCCTTGCGACTTTTGGCTGTGGTGATACTTCAAGATCATGATCTACCTTGATCCCATCCCATCACATCTCTATCAGCGATCTCAATTGATTGATAGAATATTAACGTCACACTGTTCAGCTACACGAGGGTTTTTGGCGACGGACCACGTAAACTTGAACCATGGTCAAGTGACGTGGAAGACACCTGAGCAGGCACCACCTCTCCTAAGTAACACACCAACGGAAGGACGTTTCAGCTCTCGACATATTTAACGTGCATCGTTACCTTACACTTCGGGTCTTTAGTTGTACCGGGCTCGACCACATAACATGCCTACCCTGCTTCGATACTTTGACCACTGGGCTACCGCAGCCCGTTTATATGTTCACCAAGATGGGCGATAATATTACAATATAATTACCTTTTGATATTTTTCCAGTTTTTGGACAATTACAAGTTTTCATTTACTTTTTAATTGATAATCCTTATTAATTTTTCTATATAATGTAATTATTTTATTAATGATATAATATAAAAGTACAATTATTATGTTATAAAGAAATATAATAAAAAAAACAATTATAATCACAAAATATTCGTTATTTATAATAACTATTATTACATATTTTGTTATTTATTTATAATTATTACTTTGTTAGTCAAAATATTATTAATACTTATATGCTTTCCATCTTTTCGCAACTTATTCATTTATTAGTGTCTTGGGCATCACATTCTATAATAAGTTTCATTATTTATTTTATTTGTGGCTCATATTTACATCAATAATTTTAATACTCAGAAGACATTTAAAAAGCAGATCTTCATAAAACAAAAGTGATGAATTGTTTGTTCTGACTCAATTAAAAATTATTCTTTTTCGTTGCTATCGCATTTAGAGTTGCTCAACCGTAAGGACAGAAAATTTAGTACTAAAGTGATACCAAGAAAGCAAAAAGCATTATTAGGATTAATTAACAGCTACTGTAAATCGTTTTTTATATTTATTTAAAAGATTTGTATCCTTTAGAACAGCATCCAGTTTATGTGAGAGTAAATTTATTGTTTGATATATGTCCGATAGTATTTTGTATGTTTTGCGTCTTTTTTATTTTAATCTTGATGGAGAAAAGAATGAACATAGTACTTTTTTTTAAAAATGAAAATATATTCTTTAGAATTTGCAAAGGTTTTTTAAATATAGCAAAAATATTTGTACTGTATATTCAGATATTATCAATTGTAGTAAAATATAAATTTTAGCGTATTTGATTGAATTTACGATTTTACATGAATTTTTAAATAAAATTAGGCTTAACTGGGAAATTTGTCCGGTCCCTTGTATGCGTATACTCTCGGAGCACGTGGGCCTGGGAAAACACTTCTTTCTCCTTTCGCCAGTCATGAAGGGGTTAAAATTAGCTTCCTGATGTTTGAAACCGCAAGGCCGCCATCCTAGATTCCATTACAGCGACAAGAAGCGCTGCTTTGCTTGACTCCTTTATCGTGCCAATCATCGCGCTTGGTGCCTTGCCCCATGATATCAAACTAAATCGCAGAACAATAATAATTATGATAAATTGCTGTATTTTTATAGTAAAATTGAAGAAATCGTAAAATTAAACCACAATATTTCTTTTTTTTTTTAGTTTTGAGGCCTTTTTGGTCAGGTCGCAGCCCTCCCCCCCCCCCCTCGGTGTAAAAACGGTAAGTTTATTAGGCCATATTTTTGTTTACTTAGATTTGAAATTTTTTAAAATTTAATTATTAAATATAGAGTTTTTATTTCATTTGAGAGGTTGCCTGATAAGTTAATACAATGTTCATGTAAGGAACAAATGCACGTTGTGCCAGGGTAAAGGCCTTGTATTACCCACTCTCAACATTGACAAAGTTTCAACGACTGCCAGAGAGATTTTTATTACTTTCACTTTTGAAAACAATGAGATATCGAAGAAATCGCCCTTTGCAATACAAAAAGCTCTCGTAGGAATAGGTGGAGAACCGAAATCAGTAAAACGATTGCGTTCCGGGGATCTACTTATTGAAACAAACTCTGCTCTTCAAACTAAGTCCTTTCTTCTTGCTAAATCGTTTCTAAATAGTCCTCTAATGATAAGTCCGCACAAAACTTTAAATTCCTGCCGTGGTGTTATTTCCGAACCTGACCTGTTGTCCACCCCTGATGCAGAGATTCTGGATGGATTCTCTGATCAGGGTGTTATTCAGGTCAGAAGAATCACAATAAAAAAAGATACAACAGTTATACCAACCAAACATATAATTTTAACATTTAGTAGCCTTAATCTACCCAAAAGCATTAAAGCTGGATATTTGAACTGTAAAATCCGTCCATACATTCCGAACCCTCTGCGCTGTTTTAAGTGTCAGAGGTTCGGACACTCACAAACTTCCTGCCGCGGTCAACTGACTTGCTCTTAGATGTGCGTCTGCTGGACATGCTTCCACAGATTGCATTCTAGAGCCAAAATGTATAAACTGCTCACCACCTCATCTATCAGATTCCAAAATATGCCCTAAATAGAAAATAGAGAAACAAATACAGGAAATAAAAACAAATAAAAATATTTCTTATCCAGAAGCACGTAAATTAATAGTCTCACAAATATATCAAACATACGCTCAAGCTGCCAAACCCTCTACTTTAAATAATTCTACTCAAACAGATGAAAATATAACACAAATAAAATGTCCCCCTTTAAAATTACTTGAACCACTTTCATCCAAGCCAAGACCAAATATATCAATATCCAATCCTCTTGTTTCCACACCTTCAACCCAAACAAACCTCTTGCCAGCCACTTCAATAGCAGCTACTGTTCAGATCCTCAATCGCCTACTCCTACATCTAATAACGCACTTTCCACCACCAATAATATGTTCACCCCACTTAAACCTTCATCAACCATGTCCGCTTCTTCATCCAATTCCAATAATCAACCTCCTTCTGGCTCAACAATAACACGGAATTCGAAAAAACAGAGAAAACTTCGGGATAGAAAAAGGAAAAAAGAACTACTTAAAACAGTAAGATATTAAAATGGCCCAACATAAACCTCGAAAATCTGCAAATGTAGAATATACAACGGATGAGGAAGACATGATTGTCTATGATGTTGAAAACGAAATCAAAACGATTCCTGAAGATAAATTCGCCATGAAGGAGTGTTACA
>BMAV01016880.1:11894-65136 GCA_019973955.1 Trichonephila inaurata madagascariensis
TAATGTTATCAACGAATTGCCCTAAACAAAACAAAACAAAACAAAATTAGGATATAATAATACCATTTAAAACAAAAAAATACCTTTTTGTACCTTTCTTTTCTTTTTTTTTTTTTTGGTATAAGTATATGAAGCAATTAATGATTTATTTATTTTTTTTTTGAATGATTGAAATGTAAAATTTATTTGAATAATATAATTACTTTTAATTTTAATACATTCCTTAGAATACCAGTTTAAGCAAAATATACAATAAATATTTATAATTTTTTTTTTTTTTTTTATGAACACAAAACTTGCTTCTAAGCTTAATTTTGTAATGGAGGGCTTGTTATCGTGGCCAATCGAGATAATACTTAAAATTAGATAATATTAAATATGTAGAATATTTTCTATTTGAGAGGTGTATTCTCACAAATTCGTTAAATTTAGGTGACAAAAGAATGTGTATTAACTTTATTCTGAATTCTAACTTTAATTAGAAAGAAAAGAAATAAACAAATATTTTGCAGCTAATATTTTACTGAAAGATTGGCATTTTGTTACCATTATCGTTTGGAAGTATCTGATTGGGTAGAATACATTCTCCGTATAAACAGAGTTCAACATCGCAACCGCGCGTAAAAATAAGTTTTTCATTGGTTTCAGTAATTATAAACAATATAATTGACAGTTTATTAGGGCCGTAACTAATTTTGTTATTATTTTGTTCTTTTAATAAATGTATAAAATGATGTCTGAAACAAAGAATAAGTTTTCCGGTTTTGTTTCAATTGGAAAGTTTTGTGCACTTCCTTTTGATTTCAGTGGATATTTTAAAATTAGGTTTCGTTTTAATCACTTATATTGCTCAGTAAGTACATCTTTTGGAAAATGTTGTCTATTTAGTATATAACTCATTTGCCTTTGATTTTTTTAAATATAATTTCCTTTGTCCTTTTTAAAACATCTGTACCATAAAAGGAGATGAGGGAATTATACTTTTTATATCATGATGCTTTGTAAATTTATTATGAATTAATTGCGCAAGTATATATATTTCTATTTTCAACATATTTGTTTTTATGTGCATTTAACTGTATTTATTTACTCTTATAGAAAAAGAATTCCATGATGGTTATATATTTTTTTAATTTATCTAAAAATATAAATCTTGAATGTATGAAAAGTATAGATTCTTTATTGAATCAGAATATGGTGGATGTAACAATGATTTTAATATTGGTGTGATGAAATAGATTTTGTTAAATATTTATGATCTAGTTTTGAATTTTACAAAAATTACCTTTTTGTTTTCTATGCAATACTTAGATTTTTCATGGCCTGATTGTAAGGTCCACTGATTTTTTATCAATGAACTATATGTCTGAAATTCCAGTAGTTTGGTTGAATTAGCAATACAAATTTTTAATGTCAATTTTTTTTGTTTGCTTTTAATCGTGATTTTTATTATTTATGAAAATTTTCTTTTTTTTTCTAATAGTTTAGCAGAGATCATGTTTTATTCACATGAGATTCTCCGAAAAAAGGGAAAATTTGGAATAGTTTGGTAATTATAATATATTTATGATATTTTTCTAATATTTTGCATGGCTTTTATTAAAAATTTATTTATTTAATCCTTATCATATAATTAAATGCACATTGATATGATATTCATTTCATATCATTGAACATTTCATTCAGTGAATTTGATATGATGCACATTTCATTTGAATTTGTTTTATTGAAGGAATTAAGTTGAAATAGTTGAGGTATATGTATCATACACAGCAGATATAGTTAGTAATATTATTTGATGTGATTATATGTATAAAATGCACATTATTTTATTGCAACCTATCTTATTGACATTTATTCTTATGTAGGCTGCAGAAATGCATCGAGTAGTATGAAGGAGATGTCATGTATAGTAACTGGAGTTCTTTGCTAGAAATTTATCTATATGATTTTTATAATTCACTTACATTGTTAACCTATGCATATGCTTTTTGGTTCTTTTGTTTAATCATTTAGTTTTTTTTTTGTCTTTGGAATAGAATTTTGGGTATTAAATTGTAAGCAAAAACTGAAGTCTAGAGCTTATAAATTAAACAAAATGGGTACTTACTATCCCAACATTGCGAACATTAAAAAAAAACTTGCCAAGTTGGCAACCCTGATTTTGCATGTGTAATATGCACTGAATTGGCAACCATATGCTTTATTTCATATGATATTGCCAATATGATTGCGATAATATGTTAAGTACCGCAAAATGCAAAGTGTTAAATCACTTTTAATTCCTCAATTCTTATGATTATCTTTGACTTTCTAAAATATAATAGTCCTTCTATTATCAATGTATTTGTAATTTAATTTGTTCTAGGTGTTGAATTATATGTTTTGGATATTTTTAAAAGTATGTGAATTGAAATGTGATTATATTTTTTTATTTATCGTTGAATTTTTGTTTGAGTTTCTATGTGTGTGTGTGTGATTTGTGATTCTATGATTTTGTATGTTATATATATTAAAAAAATAATGAATTAAGTTTTAGTTTATAATTTTTTTTAATATTAAAATTTAACTTTGTACTTAAAAACAATAAACGTCTTAAAACTCATATTGGTACTTTTTAAAAAGTAACATAGCATTATTATTTTTAATTATGATTAATGTTGTATGGGTTTTGGAATTGTTTAAAAGAAGATACAATGTCCAAAACCGGTTGGTAGTATTGATTCAATGTTTTTAAATGTAAAATAATAGTAATAAATTATAAAAAAAAATAAAAACTAAAAAAAAATTAAATTTGATGTTATGCTTTTTAAAAATAAATAAAATCAAAGTTAATTTTAAATCATTTGCTTTAAATTGACATAAATAAACTATATTTTAAAATGAATATTTGCACTAAATTTGGGGAGGCTGGGGTCAAGCCAATAGGCAACATGATCTTGTGTCCAGAGTAGCAAATTTTGTGGGGCAGAATTTATCTTTATTCACAGTAGCATTTATTACACGTTAAATGTACAATATTGTCTTGGCTAGATGCTTATAATTTTCAGAGGAAGAAAATAATAGTATTATGAAAAGACCTGATCAGTGATTGAAGGTTGGTCTCTGTATTGTAGTGCTATTAAAGTAAACTGCAATTTGGCCTCCATTAGGAGATTGGTGAGTTTCAGTGGTGTTTAGTGGATTAGGGTTAAGATTACAGTTATCAATTTTGGATGTCACAAGTATAAATCTAGCCCTGGCCACACACATTTCAATATTATTCATTGTTATTTAGGTTGGCAGCAACCTGCAGGCAACGTATAACTAGAAGGGATATCTGGAGAGTAAATGTAGCTGATTCAAGGTAAGAATTGCTATCTTTTGAAAATACTTTGTATATCTATCTTTTGATTTAGAAAAATTTCAAAATTCCTATTTTGGTTATTGATGTATGGGATAAATTTTTGTCATTATTGATATAATATGGAATAATTTATACTTACACGTTAATGTAACTGCTGTCAAATTTGTGCAATGCGAATTGTGCCATTTTCCACCAAAATCTGACTGTTTTTTTTCCCAAAGAAAAGTCGTAAGAATCGTTGTTTTGATATCATGGTGTGATTTGTATGGCACAAATTTTGCTGTGATGCGTAAAATATGTAACTACCCAATTTAATTTATTGTGTTTCTTATTCATATTTTTCTTTTCACTTTTGAGGAATTTTGTATGTTACTATTTTTCTTGTTGATTTGATAATTATCCTTTCCGAAAAGAGAATATGGTGCTTACATATTATATTGTCATCAAATTTTGTCAAATCAAAGGATCTTGCACAATGCAGCAATATACAGCCTATGGTGGAAAATCATATGTACAAACACATTAATAAGTAAAGAAAGGCAGCATTTGGCAACATCTTTTGAGGTAGCAAAATCAGTCAGCAGCATACATGGAAGTACTGAGAATATTTATAAAATTGACAGTATTTTGTTACTAAAATACTTATATTTTTGTATGGTAATTCAAAATTTTATTTTTCAGTGATGATATTATGGAAATTTTGAATCGTCATCCAATAGCATTAAGAAGAACAGGACCACTTTCACTGTATCTCTCTTCACAATTAATGTTTGGCCTAGTTTATGTAACGTCAAAGCAGTATCAAATGCTTTTAGGTACCAATTTTTTTATATTAAAAATTATGTTTGGGCAACTTGTTCATATTTTTTTACTATTTACTTGTACATTATTTTTTGTGAATTTATGATTTTAATTTTATCATAATGCCATATCTTAGAATTAAATAAATACAAGCAGTGACAAGTGTTGAAAAAGTACACAAAATTTAATTTTTTTGAAAGCATTTATTTTTGTGTATAATTAATGTTTTGTATGTGTGTTTATGTTTTTATAAATAATGTTGTATTCGTTGTTAAATTTAATCCAGGGCTTAAATTTTTTGGCAGTTTTTTGTTTGACAATATGCATTTCAATTTTGCATCTTATTGTTTTTACTATTCAAAGTGGGAAATGTAGCTCATTTTTTCTTCTACAAATGATTGGATTGTTTAAATTATGCATAAGAATTTCTTGACTGTGTTTTGGAAAATTAATTCATAAATGCAAAGAAAAAACCAATAATTTTTTTACTGATTGAATCATCGATATTCATATATGATATTACGTAAATACACAGAACATCTCTTGTAAATGGATATAACTTTAATTAGAAACTGGTTAATTGGATAAAAATTCTCTTTTGTCCTTTGATTTGCCACAAATATTAGTAATTGGGAAAAAAAAACCCACCCAAATGTGTAAATGAATATTATTTAGCAGTATTTAAATAAAAAGATATGATACTAGCAAAAGGAATTTGATATTTAATCTCAATTTTATAATCTTTTTATGCAAATAAAACTTAGTGAATATGGAATTACTATACTCCTTCCAGTTTTCTTACTACCGCTGTTCAAGGTCAAAGAAAATATTCAGTTTGTAGTATTCAAATTTTTTTTTTATTTAATTTAAGTTCATAATTAATCAACACTTATTTATTATTGCAGCCGTTTAGGCCAGTGATTCTCTACTTTTTTTTTGATTGTGTTACTCTTTTATCAATTTTAAAATTTGTCTGCACACTAGCAATAAAATAAGTTTTAGAGAATTTGATTTTTGAAAGTAGCTTTTGTCTTTTTGAGGCAAGCAAAAGATGATTAGTCAGCAAGTGACATTGAAACTTGCTCTAAATCATAGCATTATTTGATAATTTACAACCACTGTTAATGTTTCACATTGTGTGATTTCTGTATGCCTTAATCCATATTTAATGCTATCTTTCTTTGTATTTCATCTCTATATTAATTAGCTATACACACTGACTCAGCTATGCAAAATGTTTATTATGACAATAAACTTATAAATCTGAAGAACTGCTGTTTTGTTTTGAAAAAAAAAATGTCATTTCAATTCTCGACAGTAATATTAAATTGATGAAATTGTTCATAATACCACCAAACCCAAGATTATAATTTTTTATAATCTTTTTAACACTGATGTAGGTACTATTGTATAAATACAAACCACCTATATTCTGTGTCTAGAATAAGTTGTCAATTGCCTTTGATGTTTTTTTCTTTTTTTTCCTGTGTTAAATTTTTTTTGTAAGAATGAATTCTCAATTTATATTTAATCTGAACACAGAAATATATTTCAACAATGAAATGCCACATGCTGAATCTCAAATTCAAACAATTCCAATTGAAGAGAAAGGAAAAATCAAACTATTTGCTAGAATAAAAGATAGTGAGAAATTTAGATAAAAATAAAATGTAACCAATGTTAAGGTTGTACAGCAGTGTTGTGCAGTTGTATTCCCAATAGTGTGGGAGAGTGATGTGTTTGAGAGGAGAGATAGAGGAGTGTATGGGAGAGAGTCTGAAAGAAAAGCTTGAAAGGTTATGAGGTCTGAGTTATTCTAAATTTAGTAGTTGCAAAATAAAGTTGGAATTTGTTATTAAAGAATGGAAGTTATTTTACATAGTAGTATCATCATCCAATTGGGATTTTGTTATTTCTCTACAGAGAAAAAAACCCCTAAAAAAATGTTGTATGAAGTGTAACAAGCCTATCTTGTTTTAATCACTCCATATATTTTTCTAGCTTCTATGCTAATTTAGATGAGGACAGAAGTTATGTTTAAAAATGGATTTTTTAAAACATATAAATTTTAACCAATTTTTACTAAATAATTTAGATTTTTATGTTTATTGTTTAAGCTAAAATAATTGGATTAATTCTTGAATCATTTGGAAAGTATATTTTCTATGACACAATAAATGTTTTGATTAAAGTTAAAAAGATAATATATATATATATATATATATATTAACAGAATACTAATTGTTAAGTGAAATTAAAGGAGCATGATAAAATCTCACACTCAAGTTCTTTCATTATGGAATTAACTTACACAAGTGTACTTTACGCAATTCCTCATGTGTTAAAATTAAGGTTTGAACCACTTATGAGAATTTTAGAATTATATGTCTATTATAATTAATGCTTTATATTTTAAATGAATTGTTTAAATTATTTATATTTACTTTTGAACTTTTTATAAAAAAAATATGCATTTTTGGAATGTGTGAATATTTTTGTTTTTACAGAAGATCTAAAGTCTATGGTTGTAAATTTAGCCAGTTATAGATTTCCAACTACTAGTAAAATAGATTTGGAAAAGCCAGTAGAGTGAGTATTTATTAATATAATTAAAATAAATTTTTACTATAATACATTTTTATGATGCAGAGGGAGAATTCATAATTGCTCAATGTATTTGCATTGAAAGTTAAAATAAAAGTAGGTGCTAGTTTGATATCACAGGGCACTTGCTAAGTTGTTGTTTATGTTCGCCGAGATGGGCGATAACATTACAATACGGTTACCTTGATATTTTTATCGTCTGGCGATGTGGTTGCTATGGGGATAACTTCTATTAGAAATAACTTTTATTGGTTTTTTCCTGCGGGTAACCCTATTAATTTCAGATGATTTTAATTTGATTTCTTTAAAAATTTAACCATTTTCAGTGTAATTGTTCTATTATTTACGTCTTCTGTGTTATTTTGTGCTATTTTCGAATATGGATGTTTCTAATATGGGCTATTACTATGATAGTTCTTTTTAAAAGAATGAGTGTTGTGCTTTTAATTATCATTATAAATCTTTTATTTTACGTTTTAAAAATCCTTCTTTTTTTTTTTACGTTCTCTTTTCGATGAAATTTGTTGAAGGAACTTGCAGTTTTTAGTATATTACAAGTTTTCAGTGTTTTGTAATTGATATTCATTATTAATTTTGATATATATTATGTAATTATTTTATTAATAATGTAATATAAAAATGCAATTATTACTATATGTAATAATCATATAATATTCCTTATTTGTAATTGTTTTTTTATATTTGTTTATAAACATTATTACATATTATGTTATTTATTTATAATTATTATGTAATAAGAGTATTCTTATGCATTATTTTTATTTTATTACAATACAATGATTCTTCTTTTTTTTTATAATTACTATTAAATTATATTAAAAGATTATTATTATATACTGCATAATATTATTAGTACATTAACTTTTTATTATATTGTTATTCATTATTTATTGATTGATCTTGGTTATTCTCAGTCTCTTCCTATATTCTTCTTTTGAAATATATTTCAATGTATTTCAAAACAATTTTTTAAAATTATCTTCCTGATGATTTGATACCAAAAATCATGCATTTTACAATATTATTTTCCATTCCGATTTATAAACGGATGCTGCCGTTGGATTCCATTCCAACGACAGCAACCCCTGCTTGGCGCCATGCCCCGGGATATCAAACTAGTTCCTAAAAGTATTTTAGAAATGTAATTTGGTTGCATTGTTATAAAAAATTGGTTATTTTGATTGTAATTAATCTGAAAGAAACTTAATATGTATAAACTGTATTTGAACTCAAATGCAGCTCTAAGTTTATTTTATAGAGAACCAATTGACTGCAATATTAAAAGAATATTTTTTGAATTTGTGTATGTAATATATATAAAATTTTGGAATGAGTTTTGGATTTTTGAAGGAGTTAAAATAATTTTTCATGTTTGTCTCATTGCAATATGTATTCATACTTGGCTAACCAGTTTTTACCAACAGGTTCAAGAATCTGTAAAATAACTTTATGAAGGGCTCAAAATCTTCAAAAATTTCTCCTGTGTGTTTTGTGGCACACATAAGGATTTTAAAGCTTATTTAAAAAGTATTATTCTTTTTGATAAGAGTAAAGTGTATTTGAGTCCCAAAAATACTATCTTAATTCAAACTTTATGTATTTTTAAAAAAAGGTTTCTTTCCTCCCTCAATTTCCCCTTCCCTCTGGTGCCTGCTGTAGCTTAGTGATCTAGGTCACAGACTCGTGATTAGTGTGTCATGAGTTTGAGGCAAGTGCATCTGAAGACCCACTGTGTAGAGGGGGCCAGTGCTCTTTAAATCTGTTTAAGTCCAAATGTCCTCCTGTTGGTGTGGTGTGGAAGTTAGGAGAGGGGGTGCCAGCTCACTCGTCACTTTACCACGGTTCAAAATTACAAGGTTTGTTGCCAATAGTCCTTGTATGACTTTATAGTGCACTGTTAATTTACACTCATTCACTCTCCTCTCCTTCCCACTGAATTCACTTACTGTGAGTTAAATTCCTTAATACACTCACACACACTTTAAAATATATGTATTTAAATAAAATATGGACTTTCGATATAGGTGTTGCTTAATTGTCTACATAAATGTTTTGTGGAAATTTACTGCAAAACATTAATGTTATACATAGTGTAATATTAACTATGTACATTGATTACCATAGTACTTTTCAGGGTTCTGGTGTAAAAAGCCAATATTTGCAAACTGTATAAATATTACAAAATTTATATTTACATTGATATACTACAAATTTCATTGTCGCTGCACAAATTGCCAACACAACTGCAAAATAACTTGTGGTTGGCATTTTTGGTTATAGTGCAAATTATCTTGTAGCTGGTTCTCAATGTATAAGAGTTATAATTTTCATAGTTATAATTACAAACTGAAATATGCAATTACCTCAAAATATAACTTAAATTAACCAGGTTAGGTAGGAAAGACTGTTGAATATATGTATAATTTGATCAAGAAAATTATTAATATTATTATTTGAAATTAAATTAGAAGAACAAAATAAATTAATATTTAACTCCATGGTTGTAAATTGTTAATCACTATGCCATTTTGTTGAAAATAATTAATTTCTATGGAATAATCATTTTACATTCAAGGAATAAATTGAATTAACTAGTTTTATCTTGTAACACACTCTAGTTTTATCTTGGTTTTTTAACATTAATATATGAAAATGAGTTTGTGATATGTCTGGCAAAAAATAAGAATCTCTCTGTGCATAACTTTAATGAAAATAATTTAATATTATTGTTTCTATTCTATTTGTCCTTTTGAAAAAGATTGGGATTTTAAATTTATGTGTTTTTCCCATTTAGTAATAAATATTGAAACAAATTAATGGTCATGTTAAAAATATACTTAACAGCAATGCATGTATTCTAATTTTTTTCTTAAAAAAACAGCAATGAAATTTTCAAGACCTAATAAATCTGAATTAAACCTTCAGTAGAAGAAACTTCTAGATCTTACAATTCAATTCTCTTAAAATAATAATAATATAATACTGAAAATATATTTATATGCTCTGTTTTTATTGTTTTGCCACTGACCAATATGTGAATAATAACTTTTTTTTGTACTATGTTTAAAGACTTTTATTAAAAAAGTTAGAGATTTTGAGTGAGTGAATATCAACATCACACTATTCAGCGACTCAAAAGCTTTTGGTGACAGACCTTATAATTTTGAACGATGGTTGAGGGATGAGAACATCTGAGCTGGCACTCTCCTTTCCTAACTTCCACACCACACTAACAGGTGGACGTTTAAACCTTGACATATTTAACGGCATCTGCCCCTTCTGTACATCGGGTCTTCAGTGGGACTAGGCTCAAACTCGTGACACCCCAGCCAAGAGTATGCTACCTTGACTACCAAGCTACCATGGCCACATTTTAGAGATTTTATAAAACAATTAAAAAATTTGTATAAAATTATGTAAACAATAACATGAAGTGCTTATTTATAAGATTTATTGAAATCTAAAGAATTAATGCAATGTTTGTTCGCACATTGTTTGAAACATTTACAAGAGTTTTAGTAACTATAAAAAAATTTTCTAGCTCTATTATCTTTTCCTGTATTTTTTTTTTTTTTTTTTTTGTAGGCTTTACTAGAAATTTTTTTTACAGCTTGTTTTTTTATTGTATGTAATGTACTTAAAATGTCACTGCAATATTCTTTATGTTTGTAAAAATATTGAAACTTAATCAAAAATCAAAATACGAACACATTTGTCAAACATTATTCATTAAAGCAATCAGAGCAATTCATTTAGATAGCAGTTTATACCAATTTTTATATTTTATAATGCACTGTTGTGCTCATTTATCAACTAGCATTTATCTATCTAGCTAGTTTCTTAAATGTAACATTTTTTAAGTTAAATTTATATGTATCAACCATTTATTCCAAAATTTCTCTAAACATTTCATGTAAGTATTATGAAATTCTACTGTCTTAGATCATGAAATGAAAATGAGCCTTATCTTGAAGATTCGTTTTTTATCTTACTGTCGTATTAAATCTATTTAAGTAATATTTCAAAGCTATATTGAATATATTAAGATGTTGTCACAAACTTCTTGAACTTATAAGAAAATTCAAATACATTATTTAATTTACAATAACAAAAATATGTATTTTTAATAAATTTCAAGTAAAATTTAAGTTTCAAGTAATGTTGTTAAACTATATCATGTTCTAAACTCATGATTAAAAATTTTACCATTATTAGATTTAATATTAAATTTTTCCTTATTTCTCTGTAATACTGCATGGAAATGGCATAGTTCTTATTTAAGGAAGGAGATACAATGCCATGAAAGTGACCAAAATTTCTAATTGCTTTATTTTAATAGTATATTTTTTTATAAAAGTGTATGCAATGAATTTCATATTTGTTACTATGTTATTTAGTGAATGAATTGTATTTTTCCATTGCACGTTTAAGTGGAATCTAAACTCGCCCCTGCTTTCAATACAGACTCAATATTAACTTTAAAAAATCGCTTACTGTAATTTTGGAGGGTATTCTAAAGTTTAATACTCTTCAAAGTAAAAAGAATCTTAATGTTCTATTAACCTTCAAGTTCATCAGATGCCGTGGAAGAGAAGCTATTCTTATTGCAATGATTTTAAAGAAATCAATTTTTGCTTCATGATGTTGAAGGATGGTAATATAAAACTGTACCAGAACTTAAATTAAAAAGAAAAAATTGTGATTTAGCTATCAAAATTAAGAAGGAAATGTATAACACATGGATATGTTAAGAAAAATGTATGCATATCAGGCAAGCAGTATTGCATTTGAAATACATATAAATCAAAAGCTAAAATGTCTTCTTTAAAAGAGAAATTACGAGGAAAATGTATGTATTTTAATCAGATTCAAATTCAGATTTTCAAAACAAAAAAAAATGTTGTGAAAACCATACAAAGTTTAAGTTATGCTACCTCTTTTAAAGTAAAATATCAGTTGTTGCTGTAGATTTTAAATATCCAAATGGTGGAATTTGTAATAGTTTTATCCTGTTACTCTATTTCACTGCCTGTGTCACATTTCCTTTTAAAAACACCTTTGAACGAGATATTTTACTAAAATAATGTAAGCAAAAACGAAATTATACAAATGTTGATTTTAAATGAACCTATTCAAAAATTTAACAAGGTCTGAGACAAAGAGATTCTCTTGCTTGTGTATTATTCAATATAGCACTTGAAAAACATGTTAGAGATTCTAATATAAACACCAGGGTTACTATTTTTAGTTGAACCACACAATTATTAGCCTTCGTTGACAATATTGATGTCATAGGTAGAACAAAACAAGTGGTTATGAGTGCTTTTGTTTCCCTTGAGGAGTCTACAAGAAGAATGGGCTATACACACTATTAACAAAGAGAAAACTAAATTTTTGCTTTTAACACACAGAAACTATGACTTATCACCTTTAAAAATTAATAATTTTATTATTTGAGTGTGTACAGCAGTTTAAGTACTTTGGAATAGTTATTAGCAATACTAATGATTTAAATAAAGCTTGAAGTAAATAATAGACTACTTATGACAAACAAATGTTTCTATGAGTTTAGATGCCAATTTAAGTCCAAAAATATTATTGTCAAAAGAAAAATCAACCTATGTAAAACTTTAATTAGACCAATTGTCTGTATGTGATCAATTGTATGGCAGTGAGTGCTGGCCATTAAATAAATTTGAGAGGTAAGTTGCTGATTTTTTTAAGAGAAAAATACTCCGAGAGATCTTGAGTGCCATTAAGCAAAATGGTGTGAATAGAATGCAATATAATTATGAAATTTACAGCAGATTAAAGAACCAGATATTATTAAAGCTTTAAAGCCTAGCTACATTAGATGGTTAGGACAAAAGAAAAGAAAAAGGAAGGCTCCTCCCCCTTAAAGTGTGTTGAGGCTGTGGGAGTCATCTATTAGCTATCTATTAGAGTGGAAGGAAGCTCATGGAGACAATCTTGGCCTGTGACAAGTGGTAGTGCTGGTGAAGGGTGAACCAAAGGTCTTGCCCTGATTTTAATATTTATTGTGCTCAAACTATTATAATTAGACTTATGTTTGTTCAGATGTATTCTAAGTACTGTTATGAATTTTTTTTATAAGACTATTTATCTCAGTAAATTTCAACATATGCCTCCTTGGTAACTTAGAAAATGTCTAGGCTATATTTCAGTTCCTGCCAAATGTGCTTTAACCTGTTTTCTGTTACACTGCTTATTTCTTTAAAGATTTCATACCATTGCTTTATTGGTTTTGTGTCAGGAGGGTTGCATCCATAACAATATCAAAATTTACACTGAACATTAGTGGATAAATTTGATGTAACCAAAGCATGTTTTGGTCTTTCTCATGAATCATCATTTCAGCTGAAAATGATGTCTTCCTTACAAATATTTCCCTAAATCATTCTTGAAGGAGCATTCCCATTGTGCTTATTGTACAAAAAAACCCCTACTAAAATTGATCTATCCAGTGACACAAAAATTACATGGTTATTTTGTAATGAATTTTTATGATCAGGCCAAGACTTTTTTGGTTCACCATGTATTTATGGAAGTCGCTGCAGCATTGCTTGCACCAAGTGACTGAAAACAATAACCAACACACTATTGAGTTATCATTGTCATGTGTGATATAATTTTTGAACATATCATTGGTATATCTGAAAATCATTAGAAATCTACAAAAGGAAAATAAATACCTTGCATATCTAAATACATGTTAAGCAATTTCTCCCTTTTGTTTCAATACATAAGGGGAGCTTACGTGTAAAGAAGCATTTAAGTTAGCATAATAAAAACATTTTATTCTATGTATTCATTTGGATTACAAGGTAAATGGTTTTTTTTATTAGTGAAGCTAAGGTAACTATGAGTCCTCCTGATATGGATGATGTACCTTTGGAGTTTGGATGTCTTACTACTCTTCCAGAACCATCTAACCATTCTTGGCAAGAGTTTTTCGTGGTACACACTCCGAGGAGTGTATTAACACCAATAACACCTGGTTTTCCCCGAGGTGGGGACTCGTTTCCTGATGGTATGAAACTTTTATTTTAAATAAACTAAATTCAATAGTATTGGAGGAGTTTCATCCCATAGGGAAAACAGTATTTTATTAAAAAGTTGCAAAATGAGGAACATAATGTTTTTGGAAAAAATATTATAATTTTAATCTTTCTCTCTCTCATATTAAAATACTGGGTGTTCAAAAAGTTTGACTATACTTCTAAGTATTAACTACAAATAAATAAGCAAAGATATTCACTTACAATTTTTATGTTCTCTGAAGAAAATACCAAAGTTTTTTACTATGTTTTATTATATGATTTCAATGAGCACATTAATAGTTCAAGCAAAACCTTGAGTTTACGTGAGGTTTTTGGCCATGCTCTATGAAACATTGCAGGATCAACTTTCTGAATGACCGCTGCAATTCAACTTTTCAATTCATCAGTATTACAAATTGGAGACTGGTAAACAATATTTTTCATGTATCCCTACAAGAAATGCAAAAGTGTTATGTCTAGAGATCTAGGTGGCCACTGCATTGGACCTCCTCTTCCCAACCATTACCTGTGGAACTTTTCATCTAAAACTTTTCTCGCTCCCAAACTCCAGTTTGTTGGTGCCCCATTTACACTGTACTTGTGTTGCAGATTTAAATTCGATAAATCATTCTGCAACTTGCTTTAGTTTTTGTGGTGAAATCATTTTGAAATGAGAACATTGCAAAACCTGGACATTGTGCTGTGATGTACCCAGTCTCTTTTCCCTAATTGCCAAGAAGGTACGCCAACAAACGTGGGAAAGATCCGTTCGTTCCCTAATTGCTGGGGAAAAGTTTCGTAAATGGGTGGTCAAAAATTCTGACCATTTTCCCATGGCAGTCCAAGAGATGAAAAAAGACGCCGGTACAATGTGCTTTCGGTTTCTCACGGATCTGTGATGACAGCACGTCTGGAGGATAGGACTCTTACTATGCGCCCAGACAAACCCCGTGCTCTTAGTGGCCGACAGACGAGATCAAAGGGATAGGCGGTGAGTGTGACCATGGGAAACTGGAGGTTAAAAAGGGAGAGTGAGAGAGTTTGAAAAAAAGACTTTGACTTGAGAGAATCTGGAAGAGGCTTCTCAGTCAGCGGTACCTGGGAGTCCACGAATTAATGAAAACGAAGGCTGATTTAAAACCAAGGAGTTTTTCAAGTCAGCATGAGCACAGTGGAGATAGAGCCAGCAAGCTTACACACTCTGTGTGGAGTTACAGAAAAGTGAAGACTTTCTCTAATGAACTGTGGACCCTTTGGCATATCGAATTCCCGAACGTATCCGTTTGACTAATATGTTTATGCTAGCGGTATAAAGACGTTATCACAAAAGAGACTCTACATCTATGGACCCTTCTTGCAGTTAGATTGTACAGGAATATTTATTTGATGATTTTCTTACTGTAATAAACAGTTAACCCAGATCTGTTTGAAGTCATTACAGTGCCATCTAATTTGCATTTCATTGAATAAACTTTAATTTTTCTTTACGGAATGAAAAAAAACATAAATGAAAATCTTTGCTTCTTTTTAATTCATTTCTGAAAGTGCAGCCCTACTTTTCAGACACCTTTATTATATCCTCCTGGCCATAATATTTGTTTTTGAAACCAGTTTTTACTTAAAAAAAATGTTATATTTAATACATTTTTAATCTTAGCCTCTTTCTAAGATGCTGCAATCTAAATCAAAGGTATAGAAAATCTAGGTAGAAAAATAGCACAGATTTGACTTGGATTTTTAGCTTTGTATAAATTAGAGTAAATTTCAAAGGTTAATGCTGTTTGAATTCTAGATTTTCATTTAACTGTCAATGAATGCCTTATTTTTTCAAAATATAAACACAAATCAATATTTAAATTAATTTTTAAAAGTCCATTTCCAATGTTAGTTTTATTTTTGTATATGATGCTCTAGTTTGAGCATGAAAAGTATTTTCAATTGATTAGCTGGTAATGAAAAGTAAAATGTAATGATTTATTTAAAAATTAGTTTTTATTTATTGAATTGAAATTTTTTTTTTTTCAAAATTTTTATTTAGATGCTGAAATGTTACATAGAGCTGATCATGGTGATATAACTATGCAAGAAATTCCCATTGATAGTGAAGAACCAATCCTTGAAGTATATATTTTTCATTTATATGCTCTTTTTTTTTTTTTTTTTTTACCATTTTATTGTTCAATAATTATAATTTTTTTCAAATAGTAAAAATAAATGGCAGTGTTGCATATGCAACTGTTATTAACTAAAAATTCATTTATCCTCTGTAAGTTAATTCTGTAGAAAATTTAATGTTGTCAGCAATATTTATTTCTTATTTGCATTTGTGCAATATTCTTGACCTTGTTTCTCAAAAGTTAAATTACTATCTGTACTTTTTTATGTATTTCAACTGTCATCACATTTAAATTTTCTCTTTGCTTTGTTATTGCATTTTTAATTGCTTTTAAAATTGTATTGATAGCCTGCATGAAATAAGTTAGTAAAGTGCTTGAATGTTTTGACTCTTGATTACAGTTAATATGCAAGTACTTAACACTGCACATTGTTGATTTTATATATTACTTGTTTGCTACACCTAATTAAAAATTTAAAATGCTATTGTTAATAGAGCTTAAATTGATTCAATTTTCAGTGTTATATATTCATTATTTCAGTGTTATATAACATTATATATATACATTTTATTAATTTTTATGAGCTGTAATTTATTCCTTTTGTAAATAAGAGTTCCATATCTTATGACCATCCAAAGCTGCAGGATTGTAAAAGAATAAATCCTTCTATGCTTATGATGTTTTCTATGTTGGAAATATTAACAGTTTATAAGTCAATAATATGTTCTGAGGAAAACCAATTTTTAACATGCTTTTATAAGTTTCACTTGTATGTAACTGAATCTTTGAACTCTATTTTTACCCACTTTGAAAGGTCAGATTAATTTGAAATTTTACACACTTATCAAGGACTAATGACAATACAATAATTTTATAATTTTGTCCCATTGTCCTGATCAGAAGTTAGGAATAGGATTTATAGATTTGGCAACTAATTCTGTGTACCATTTTCAGATTTGGTGATTTATTGCAAAAACCATTTTCAGATTTGGTAACTAATTCCAGATTTAGCGACTAAAAGATTAAGGTGCAACCCTAAAACCGCGAATAGGCTTGTGGTTAATACAAATAAGAAAAAAGAAGTGTTCTTTATGTGAGAAAGGGTAGGGTGGGTGCGTTAGCACAACTTCTTGCCATAATGTAAGTCTAGTTTATCTAAAAATGGAAATAAAAAAAAAAAAGACTTGTGCATGTGAAAAAAAAAATTTATGTTCTAACTGCTAAATATATTTTTTTATAAAGCAATACGTTAAGAAGTGATGATACAAATTAACATTATAGCAATACGTTTAAAAGGTGATAATACGATTGACATGTAACACTTTTTCTTACGCACTTTTATTAGTTAGATAAATTTAACAAATAATGATAGTTTTAAAAACTAAAAAAACAGGCTTTTATTGTAGATTAAACTAAAAAATGAAAAATAAATTATAGTTTTAAAAAAAAACTAAAAAACACGCTTTTATAGTGAATTGAACTAAAAAGTAAAAAGAATAATTCTTAATATAAGAATAAAATGATTAATGAGAAAATTAATGTCATTGGGGTAAAAGCGTGGGGCGCTTTGTACTACATTTTTACACTAACTCAGCATTTTGGAATAGAACTAGTAAGAAACTTTTAACAATTAATATAGATTAATTTTAATTTACAATTAATTTTTAGATACAATAATAGAGGCATTAATAATTTAGATACAATTAATTTTTCTCGTTAATCATTTTATTCTTATATTAAGAATTATTTTTTAATTTTTTAGTTCAATTCACTATAAAAGCATGTTTTTTTTAGTTTTTTTAAACTATGATTTTTTTATATTAACTATCAATAAAATAGTTTAAAAGTAGTATAAACAAAATTAGATAATTGCTGGTGAATGATGTTTTGTATTTTTCTAACCAATTTTTTTGGAAGTTAATGAAGTAAAAGCACTTTCTCTTATAATTAGTATGTAATTTTTTAAATATTTAATGCATCAAAATGCAAGCATCAATAAAAATTATCTTTTAAAATATTTTTAGATGCAAGAGGAATCTGCTGATTTTCTTGCAGGCATGCCTTTTTTAGATCAAGCACCTGAAGAACTTATGCAAAGGTTTATTATTTATCGTTTTCATTTTCTTTTTGTATTTCTTGATAATTTTTATTCTAAATTTGTTTTCTGAAAATACTATTCTGAACTTTGGTTGTAAAATTGCACATAAATTAGTTCAAGTCAATTGTTTTAATCCTTTACCAGGCTGTGATAAATATACTTACCACCAAATTCATCGATCTGATATCTTTATGTGTCACCTTCATCTGTCAAATTTGTAATTCATTTTACAAATAGTATTATTTCCAAACATATTTCATGAATTTGTTGTGTTTATTATGTACTGGTCTGTTTTCATAAAACTCATGGGAAGTAATATGTAAATTATTCTGAATTTCATCATCATCATCTAAGAACATAAAATATTTCTAATTCACTGTTCTCTTTGATGGTTCTAGTATTTACAAATTTAGTTTAAAAATTTCATGTGGGCAGAGGTTAAAAGGAAACAAATAATGGTATATAAAAGCCTTTCAGTAGCATGCAGTGGGCTGTGATAAACATGTTCTCTCTAAAGAGGTCTAAACAATGAATATAATTTTACCTAATAAGCTAAATTAATTCCTTTTCTTAAATCAATCTCATTAGCAAAAATATTTTAATGTACTATTGCCAGAAAAAAATAGCCTGGTAAGGGATTAATATTGGAATGTTGTAGAAAATGATAACAAAATTCATTTTTAATCTATAAGGATGAATAAATATATATATAAGGATATATATAATATAAGATAAATATGTGTTAATATATGTAAGGATGGAATTTTTTAAATGACTCAATTTTTTTTATATTTTATTGCATTTAAATTAATTTAAATGTTCAAAGTAATATGTGATCTTTATCTGATTTGTTATATTATTTGATTTGAAGTTGATTGTTACATGGGCATTAAAAACAATTATACATTTTGTATAATAATTAAGATCTTTGGTTAATAGGTAGGGTTGGTTTTTGATTAAATTTCATGTATTTTTGCTTTGAGCAAATTCAAATCGATTACTCTTATTCTGTATTATTTTGAGATATGGCTTGTAGGAAATGACAGCAAAATAGGTATTTTTGAGGAAATATGGGGCTGAAATTTTTTTATTCTTTTGGGAAGACAGTAATAGCAACAGTGTTTATTTATTGAATTCCTCTCTAAATAGTGATGAATCAGAAGATTAATCACTAACCATTCAGTAGTGATGTAAAATAGGTATGAAAATATTACATGAAATTTTTTAAACCACCATTGAATCAGTGTTTGTGGAATACTTATGAACCTTACAAAAAACACAACTCAATGTAAAAGATAATGAAGCTACCTGAATTTCTCATGCAAATGATTAAGAAAAGTATTCAAATGGAAAATCAATCCAAACCCTTTAAGGTTGTCAACTAATTATTTTGCAAACCACATGGCACCTAATGCAATAAACAACCTTGCAGACAGTGTTGTTCATTGCTCAAAAAAAAAAAAAAAAATGTTCAAGCTTGGAAAAAAAAATTACTAAAGAAATTTAAATTTGGCGAAATAATGTAAATTAGGATTTATAGTCTTGAACCTTATTTTGAAGTTTATTGTGCTAAATATGTTTTCTAATAGTTTGTGAAAATATTATGTATTTAGATTAGTATATACAGTGAAAATCGCTTAACATAAAACTGAGGGACTGAAATAATTTTTCATGTTAAAAGAACTTTGTATTAATAGATATTAAAAAAAAACAACATACATTTAACAAAATTAAGTTTATTAAAGTGCATTTTATTTACATAGATATTTATATATCCATATATTTAATAAAAATCAATGAAACAAAAACATTCACAAGAACTTGATGAAATTTAATACAAAATTTTAAAGTTTTTTGGGAAACAAAACATTTATTGAGAATTTTGTCTTTTTAACTTTACATCTACAATTTATATTTCCGATAATCAGTTCTTATGATCTAAATTAATACTTTAAAAAAATCTTTGTTAAAACATTGTGCTGCATTTTTTATCTTAGTATAAGTAGATTTCAAATTTATAATTAAAATATGTTAGTTTTGAAGCAATTATGTTAAAAAAAATTGGGCAGTTAAACGGTTGAAAATTAATTCTTAAAACTTTTACATGATTATTCTATTAGTATGGATTGGAACTTGGTTTTGTCGGAAATAATAAATGAAGCAATGGATTAGGAATTAAGCGATATGATTCAAAATCTAGTTATTTATATGAACCATTAAAAAAACAACTTGCTGTTAGAAAAGTGAGTAGTTGCTGTGAAAAACTATCATTTAGAAGTATATAAAATTTTCAGTCTTGATCGAAGAACAATAATTGAATATGAAATCCTGATCAAAGATACATTGTGATAAAAATTTTAGATAATCTGTGAATGATTTGAGTACATTTTATCTTAATAATTTGCAACATTTATTTTATTATAAAAATTTGTGCATAATATTGGCTTGATGAAATCACATAAACCAAACCATCTGCAAATTTATAATGGTCAACAATTTGAGAGAGCAGGGAAAAGTTTTGTACTAGAAATTTAATGGATGATTCTAAATTTTATGGGAGAATAACAAATTTTGTAAAATGCATTGAAGTAGCTATTATGATTAATTACATATCAATAAATATTCATTTAAATATTTTGAAATTTAGTTTTATAATATGAAAATGTACATCTCCTCTATAATCTGAAATTTTGTACATACTGTTTCTTTCAAAGTAAGGGTATTTTATGACTTTTAAGCTTAATAGTAAAAATATTTCATTTAAATTTTACTTAAAATTTCTAATTAAACAAAATATTAAATGAAGGAGCTAGTTAAAATTGATGCATATAAAAATTATATACTTTTTTTGCTTCAATATTTATTTCACATAAATAAAATTTCCATTTAAAAATAAGACTTTTTTAATTTAATTTTGTCAATTTGATTCTAACATTTAATTAGACTTAATTTTTGTGCTGAAGTTCTCAATATTGTGGTGTGATCCATCATCCCCATATGCGCAACATGCCTGTTCTAACAGTCATTGGTGTAATTGTTTCTGAATTCCATCAGTCACCCTTGCTCATACTGATTTCATATGCACATCATTATGACTTCGTTTTGTCCAGCACTGTTTTCTCAGGATAATGTACAATCTCTGAACCACAATTCTTGCCATCTTAAGCTCACTTCCATATTCAATGATGAGGCATATTAAATCTTCTCCAATAAAAATAAACAGTGGTAAAACACAATTCCAGTACATAAAAAAACAGCCATCTAATTTCTCTATAGTCTTTACAGATGGTACTGTTAAGTACATATGGTTTGCTTGAGTATATTAATGAGTGAGTGAGAATTATTGAAATTAAAGTCACACTATGAAGCAACTAGGGATTGCAATACCGGGATACTGAATACCGGTATTTTGAGCCATTAGAGCAATTTTGTAATTTCGGTATTTACTAGACATTTTTTAAACTGTCTCCACTATATGTTCAGAGATCGCCAACATAATAAAAGAGTATACATTTTTGTTTTTATGTCTCCCTAATGAGCTAAATTAATTAGACTGAATATAAAGTTGCATTGGACATTCAAGAAAAGAGATAAAATATGTGAATCATCCAAGGAGGCAGGCTAAAACTATCCTATTACAGCTTAGAACGATACTGTGCATGCGTAAGATCCATAGTCTGATATTCGTATCTGTGACAACAAAGTTGTAGTTATGAAAGAAAGTGTGTAATATTTCAATATTTTTTAAATTGGTGAGTTTGTTATTCACACTGTATTTGCGTATCATACTTTAGGGTTCAAGATATTTTTCAGATTCCTTATATATATACTCATAAATAATAACCTATATTATTGAATAAGAATAACTTTAAAGAAAACAAAGAATCAGTTGATAATACATTGGTTTGGTTTCATTATTTATATCAGAATATCATGCATTTTAACAGTACCACCTACTAGCGTAGATACTGAAAGAGCGTTTTCGACAGCTGGTAATTTTTGCACAATAGTACATTGCAGGTTTAATGACAGTACAATTGATGCATCATGTTTTTTAAGATCACATTTCAAAAATTTGTAATAGTACCACAGTCTGAATAGTGATATTTACATTTTTTTCTGATTTAAATAAATAAGATGTTTCTTTACTTTTTGGGGATTCTTTATATACCATTATAATTTGTAAGTTACAAATTATATTTTTGTGATATTTACACTTTCTAATAAAACTGGCAAATAAAATAAAGAAACATCTGTGTTTTCTTTCTTTTTTCAAAATTTCTACTACCAGTATCCCAGTATTAAAACCTAAAAAATACTGAAGACTGGTATTGAACTTTTGGTCCAGTATTGCAATCCCTAGAAGCAATGTGAGGGCTGTTGGTGATATACCTCTTAATTTTGAATCTTGGTCAAATGACAAGAATGACACCTGAGCTAGCACCTCCCTCTCCTTGCTACCACATCTCACCAGGTGGCCACGGTAGCCGAGTGGTACGGGTATTGGATCATGGCTGGCTTTGTCACGAATTTGAGCCCAGTACCACTAAAGATCTGCCGTGTAGGGCAGCGATGCACGCTAAATCTGTCGAGAGCTTAAACATCCTCCCGTTGGTGTGGTAGTTAGGAGAGGGGGTGCCAGCTCGGGTGTCGTCCACTTCACTTGACTATAGTTCAGAATTACGTGGTCCGTCACCATTGTGTAGCTGAACAGTGCAATGTTAATATTCACTCACTCACCACATCTCACCAATGAGAGAACATTGAGTTTTAACAAATTTAACATTCCTCTACACTAGGCTCTAGACTCAAATTTGTAATACAAGCCTGTGACCTTAACCACTAGGCTACTTGTGGGATCATTTGAGTGTTGTAATGTTAATCATTTGATATTTTATTGAAATATACAAATGATGCTCATTTCACACCTTTTGGTTACTTCCTTCATATTACATTGTAGATGGATAACAGTTTAGATTTGATAGTGCTAATAAAAAAATCGCTTTACAAATGCTTTTTCAAATGATGTGAATTAAAGGAATTACATTTTATGTTTCCTTATTCTTTTAAAAAATTATAGTTACTTTTTTAAAGTTAATCAAATAAATACTTCTTTTAAAAAAATAAGTGATTATTTATATTTATAAACATGGAAATGCTTGGGAAAGTTATAAATATTTACAAATTTAGTGTTAATTTAAAAAAATGAAATAAATGAATAATATTACACAGTTTTACTTGCAAAGTCTTTTTGATTGGACATAAATTGTTTAGAAATATGGTTTTGTTGATAAGTTACTAAAACAATTTTCTGTGTTTTAAACAGTGGACTGTTCCCTGAATCACATCATGAGCCCGTACCAATGGCAGTAGATGAGAATTTATCACATTTGTTAACTCCTGAGGCACCTACTGCCTTAGAGGAATTACAACAATTAAGGGAAGCAGTCGAAATTTCTGAAAATGGAGAAAGAGCACTGCGAGAAAGAAGTCATATCGAAGGACAAAGAGTAAAGTTTTAAAAATACTTTCTTTTAAATAAGTATTACACGTACCATATATCATTTAAAAAATTTAATACAAAGTTATACATTTTATGACAAATTTAAAATGTGTTATAGTGATATCTAGAATTTGTTTGCTATTGATGGACTGTTACAACTAAATATTTTAAATGAGTTTAAATAATAATTTAAAGCATTCTGTTAGAAGAATTTTGAAAAAAAAAAAATGTGTGCTTTTATTTGAGATGAAAAGGATTTTTTTTTATTATTTAAGGAAACTATTTTATTATTACAAGTACAGTTTTGTTAAAGATTCTGAGCCCATATTTGTGACTTTTCAACTACAAAATTATTGAAAATTATTTTTAATCTGTTAATTAAAGATGTGCAGTTTTTGTATATCTTGTTTTTCCTCTCATAAAAAGAATTAGCATTCAGGTATAATTTTTTTTTCATGTATAATTTTTGTATAGAAATTTTTTTCCCTTGTTTGGTTTGTACCATTAGTAATAACTGTCTTTTTCCAATTATTTTTTAACACATTTTACCTGCAGCTTTCAACATTTTTCCTTTTTGTTTTACTCATTTTTACATAAACTGAATGTGTATGGTCATAGTATTTCATTTAAATTTTCATTTTAATTAGCTTGTTTTATCAAATCCATTTATTTAAAAGAATCTTATTAATTTAAATTAATTTTGAGTGTGCTGGTCCTTACTAAGATTGCCAGTGTAATTTTAATACAATCACATAATTACAAATGAAGTTGCATTTCTATTTGTTGTTATATTTATTTAAATAGTATAAATTTTTTAACCATTATATATATATAAGCATTCTTATCGAAAGTCTACATTGAAATGAAAATATAAATGGTTATATCTAAAATTATGAGTCTTTATAAAGAGGGGAGGGGATGTAGCATTCAAGGAAAATTTAGTTTTATTTGCTTTCAATTCATAATACCTATGATTTGTATGAAATCTGATTTTTCTAATGGTTCTTACTTAATGTAACTCTAGCAATATTCTTAAAACGTGAAATTTTGTTTCACGTAAAATATTAAAGAATAAATCAGAGATTAATGGTTAATTAAGATTGAAAAATCTTATTGATTTCATGTGCTATTTTCAATTTGTTCAAATAATTAAAGGACTTGGTATACTTATAAAATAGATTTCACCTGCTGAATCTCTAGAAACATTTGTGTTAGGACCTATTTCTGGTCCGGGACGGAGACAGCGCAGGAGACGTCATCTGATAGTTGATCCTGTTACCACTTTATCGGCACATCAGATTCGATCACAAATAGCCAGGATAGATAATCTTACTGTTCCTATAGTATGTTCTTTTTTGTTGTATTTAAGTTTTTATATTTCCTTGCTAGTTTTAATAATTTTATTCACACACACACACACACACACAATATAATAAATGAAAATTAAAAATTAAAAAAATTTTAGACTGTTTTTTAACAGTCTGATTTTATATGCATTTTGAATATAAAAAATAAGCTAGGATATTCTACTGTGTAATATTTATTTATTATTTAGTGAAATGTTCAATATTTCTTTATAAGTTATATGATTTAATAGCAAACAAAGCCTTAAAAAAATAGTGTACATGTACGAATTTCAAAGATTTTACAAGAAATGGAAAATCTCGTTAGAGACTGATAGAGCACATAGCCTTGCTGGGCTTTAACCTCCAATCTTTGAAGTTGGTGGTTTGTTGACTTTGTTCTTTGAATGACTGTGATGTTGACACTTGCCCATTGATACTTAAAAATACATTTATGTAAAAAGAAATGGAAAATATTTTTGTATGCATTGCTGCTTTGAATTAATGTTATGTAACATAAATTAAAATTTTTAATAAAGGACCTGGGATTAAAAGTTATTTTTGAGATAAAAAGATATAAACAGATTTTTACTTTTTATTATTTTGTTATTACTCTATTTAAGTTTGAATACTTTTTTTATTTGCTGTTTTATATTTTAAAACTTTACATTTTGTGTTGCAAATAATCAAGTTTTCATTGCATAAAATGTTTCTGAATTCTGTTCATTTATTTCACTAAAAGTTATTTATTTTTTTAAATGCTATTACATTTGTTTTTTTCCCTTTGTTTCTTTTCTTATATATATTCATTCTACAATTCCAAGATCAAATCTATTTATTTTTTCATTTGGAATACTTAATGATAACATGAAGTTCAGCTCCCTACTTGTTCCCTAAGTTATACGAAAAGTTGGCCCACAATTTTCGTTGATAATAAATTGTTGGGAGTAATAAATTTACATAGCTTATCTCCTCATGCATCTGAGTAGCAACTAAACCATAATTTGGATTTGTTAATGAAGTCCATACTTCAGACCTGTCAATTAAACTTTTTGTAACATATAACTTGGCTAATTTTTTGAAGATCCAAGTCAATGTTTTTTCAGTTCCTACTATTAGTTCAAAATCTCCCTATATATATATATATATATCTGGTTCAAATTTTTAGTCATTAATAAAAATACGTTTTAAAGCGCTCAATTGAGCTGACCTTTTCTATACATAATTGTTTTGGGTGACAATACCATAATTTAATTAAAATTAATTGACTGAAACTAATTATTTAAAGAATTACAGATGTAGCTACGTTGGCATCATTTTTAGTAACTTGGGTCAAAACTTTAAAAAAAAAAAATTTCTCACGTTTTAAAGCATTGAGTTGAACTGAAATTTTATACATGATTGTTTTGGATGACAATGCAAAACTTTAGTGATAAGTTAATAAAAATTAATTGCCACTTAATATTGTGATTCTGTCATATGCATATGCATATTTATATTAATTGTTATTATTTGATAAAAAGTAACTAAAATAACAAAAAAAATTTGTTGACCTAAGTAGGAATTGACTTATTATTTTTTTTTTATATTACTTATTTTAGAATTGCGTCTATATGGTGCCGCAATAAAAAGAGATACCAGTTTCTGGGGAATGTGCTAGGTCTGCAATGGTATAACACCAATTGGCAGCCCATTAGAAATAAAAAAAATGTTTTAGAATTGCATCTTAGTAAACGTTAATAACTTAGTATCATGTAAAATTCTCTCAGTTTCACGAGAAAAGTTTTTGAAAAGGTGTTTTTGGAAATATTTTGTCTTTTTCAAATCTTTAAAAATGGCCAAATATTTAAAACATTTTTAAATATAAGAAATGACACAGTATTTTAAATTGTGCTTGTTTGTGTGTGTGTAAAAGTACATAAAAGCATATGAAATTGCTTGTTAATGTCAAATTTTTTTTATTTTTATAACAATGTAAAGTAAATGATAAAAATTGATATTTTTATGGTTATATGAGTATTTTAATATAAAACATCATTTTAAAATAAAAATTGACTGAACTATCTATTTATTTTTAGAGAAGACCTACACTTCTTGAAACAGCTGAATCAATGCTTCAAAGACTTTCAGCTCGTAAGTAATAAATAAAAACAAAAAGTTTATTACTTTTTATTATCCATCAGTTTTGTGTGTATGATTATGAATTCCTTTCACTTACTTAATGTCGTGTTTGCTTGAATATATTTTCTTATTTTATATCTTTTAGCTGTCATTTTTTAAACTCTGTTGTTGTTTTTTTTATATTGTTCATTTTATTTTTCTTTCCTTTTTTTCACATCAAGTAATTTTGTTTGATTTTTTTGATTTAAACGTTTATGTAAAGTTAAGGAAAACGAAACAAATGTATAAACATTATTTCATGCATGCTGTATATTTCCTGATAGAAGTTGATCAGATTATAAGCTAAGATCACATTTTTTTCTTCAAAAATTTACTCAAAATTCAAAACTTGTATTTAAATTGAATTGAAAAAAAATCCTCTAATATCCAAACAGGGTTTTAATTATTTCCTGTGTAATTTTCAAACAGTCACCATGTGAACAAAAATAATACTGAGCAGATAAAAAGCTTGGAATATTTCACTATCAAATAAATTTCTGTAAAGTAAAGTACTATAGCAGTTGACTATAGTTTCATTTCTGATTACCCTATCTGAAGGTAACACATTTTTTTAAATTCATTTATTTCCTTACACATTATCTGTGCTGCTGATTTCTGTACCATTCTGGGCAAGGAAAGAAATTTGTTTATGGTATGTGATTGTCCATATATGTTTTAAGCCCTGAAGAAAAAACTTCTTGCATGATAATTATATGGTTTCAGACATTCCAATGAATGAATGTGAATTTTCCAAATTATATTGAAACTCTGATTCTGGCATTGACTTTAAAGGATTTAATTGAATTTTTTTCTCTTTAGAGTATGAGTTCCATTTGAAACAAAAAGTTAAAAGATTAAAATTGCTTGCATGTATCTAAATAAAAATGTCCCCCCCTAAAAAACATATTTGCTGAGATTACCGGATCCATGTATCAATTGACCCCTCCTACTTTTTCTTTACAAAAGTTAAAAAAAATTCTAGTCTTTTACACAGAAATATATGCAATATATATTTGTATTTGTAGAACATAAAATGCAATATTTAATATTTTTAGGATGTTGCTGAAATATCCTGCATACACAGCGCTTTCTACATATCGTTATATATGTGTGTTAAAAGAAAGGGAGGGGATTAATTTTTATGTACTATAATTTTTATTTCATTTATCTTTATTAATGATAAAATTTTCATAACTATGTACATTTTTTTTTGTTAAAATTCAATTACTCTTCATTTCTTAAGTGCGATGAAATACATTTTACAATTTACATTATGTTCTCAAAATTCTTTTCAGAATTAATACCAGTTGGAATAAGATCTAGAATAAGCAGACTTCAAACTTTACCTGAACCAACTGATTTATTTTCATATGTTATTAGTCCTCCCGAAGAAGAAGTTCCTGAAACAGGCTAGTAATCTTTGACTAACAATATTTTAAATTGTGATAATAAATATGAGCTGTTTGTATTTCTTTACTAAATTACACTAAATTGAAGACTTACATTAAGTATGTCAAATTATGTTTCATAAATTCTAATTTATTATGCAGCAATTGATAATCTTTTGAATATTAGGAGAGCAGTTTTCTCAAAGAAAGTATATGTGGGGAGGGAGAGTACACAGTAATTAGTTGAAATCAAAAGGTAGTATTTTGAATTTTGTTTGCCTAAAGATTATCATGTAGCATAGGATTCTTCAACCTTTCACACCGAAGGGCCAAATAAATAAATTTACAATGATCCACGGGCCACATTAATCAATTTACAGTGATCCATAGGCAAAAAATAATGTAATCAGAAAATTTATTTAAAAAAAAAGGTTTGTTTTACAAGGCTATAACTGTATCTAAGGGAAAAGATGATGTTTACAGTTTTCTATAGATATAGATAAAAATTGTTTCAAAAAAGTTAAATGGAAGTTGAATTAAAATACTTTGCAAACTTGTTAAAGTTAAAAATCCATCTTTTTTTCTGAAAATTTCTGAGATTTTATGCAGTTAGATTTTTTATATTTAAAATTATTCAAAATACAATGAAATTTTTGAAAAATGTATTATTTTCAGAAAATTTTATCTCAAATGGATATCAAACACTTCAGTGATATGCTTTAAATATCAGGAAAAGCAGTAAAGGAATTTTTTTTTAAATTGCTTCAAATTCAAATGAGGAGCCACTAAAATGCCTTCAGCAGGTCATTTGTGGTCCTTGGTCCACTGATTGAAGATCCCTTATGTAGCGTATGAAATTTATTAAGGTATAGCCTTTTATATGCTCATATACCATTATGGGAACATTGGTTTTTAAGTTTGGTTAATTATAAAATTTTATTTGTATTGCATTATAAAAATTATTCAGAAAGAAGACGAATTAATTTTTGGCATTGAGGTAGTGCTGATAAAATAAAATTTTTTAAAAATCGTAAATTTAACTCAATTTTAGTGTCTTATTGAGCAAAATTTTAAAAAAATCATGTAAAGTTTAAAATGTAACAGATGCTTTAATAATTTAATGAGAGTAATTAAAAATGATCACTTTATTACACAACTTTAAATTATGAAAATTATTACTTTTTTCTACTACAAGATGAGAAATTTAAATGTTTCAGAAATTGGAACCATTAGTATCTGTTTATTTTTTTAACATTATTAGTTATTTGATTATAGTACATAAAAGAATGGAGGAAGTTTTCTGAATGCTAAATCTTCTATTGTCTACAATAAATGTTCATAAATGTTGATTTCCTTCTCAATTGCTCCTTATTCCTTTTTCTCACACATTCCCTGATAATTTTAAGTAGATATCCATAGCTACCACAGAAGTGCACGTTGATAGATGGATGTTTATGACTCACTTGAAGAGACAGAAAATTAGGAGATATAGATTTTTTTTCTGTTCTTTGTATGCTTCTTAAATTAGTGAAAATACATTACAGATCAAATGTCTCATACAAAAACAATTCAAACAGTAGAAGAGGCACTGGATATTATCAGATGATGAAAAAATGTATTGATATTTGACAACTGTTTGTAAAAGAATGTGGATATTTGGCCATTTAGAAGATATATGTGAAAATATTTCTGAATCCTCACACATACTACCGGCAGTTGCTCACGGTAAACCGAAATTTCTCTAATCACACACACACATAGAGGATGATAAATTATCACATTGAAACCATATTTTATCCTTAAGAACCTCCAACTTTAAAGGTAAAATCTAATTTTAAGTAAAAACTTATGTCAAAGTTCCAGTATTATTTGGGAGAAAAAGAGAGTGTAAATGTTTAGATAAACCTAAGATCTGCCAGCTTTGAAAATGTTTGTTAAATGCTTCCTAAGTTGGTTATTTTATCTCCAGTTGATATTTTTCAGATTATATGTTCTATGTATCTGCATTTAGTAAAAATGATAGAGCTAGATGCAACGTAAAAAGTAATTCTTATTGCATTTGAAAATGATTTCTAAGACAGTTTTTTTTCTTTCCTTTGGATTATTAATTGGTCATCACAAAATACCTGAAGAAGATTTATACAGGAACATACAAAATTGGTTTTCTTACAATTTCTGCTATAATGTTTAAAAATTAATTTAAGGAGCTGAAATTTTTTCCCCTTCATATTACAGACGATACCATGTTGGCATTGGAAGATAAAATGGGAAAAGTTTTTTTCTGTTTGAAGAAATGGAAAAATTTTACCACTTCAGCATTTCATTCTTAGCTGAGTGTAAATAAATTTATGGTACACTATGAAATTCGTCATTTGGATTTAAATATTCATAAAAGGAAGACCGATTCAATTTAGTTATTAAGTATGGTTGTTGTGTCCCCTCGGTGGTTATCGTATGCTATGAAAATCTATAATGGGAAAGGATCAGAATTTGAAAATTCACCTTGCATTGAGAATTGTGGTGGTACTTTTGCTTAGAATTGGATCCAGATGAGCGTGATATTTACTTTGATGACTTTTTTCCAAGACAAATTGTTGATGAAGCTATTTGAAAAGTTTCAAAGTAGTTGGAGCTATTCTCAGGATTTTTGAACGGAAAAGTGCCCTTTGAAATCTTCGAAGAAAGTTTGAAAATAAGAAAGAGGAGATTTTGATTAAAGAAGTAGCAGTCAGGTTTACATTTGTCATTAGAAAGGCAGTGCTTGTTGTAACCATAAGATACGATTTTTCAGTGCTTGAACTTGTCACTTAACCAAGAGATTTTGCTGAATAAACAAAAAGAAAATTTATATTTTTCAGCTAAATCTTGTAAAAATGTACTAAAGAGGAATGGGAAGAGTGTTTGCTTGACAGATTTCGTAGATCACATGGACCTTTGTTTAGAAGCAAGTAGTTTAGAATCAAGTTTAGTTTTTGGTATTGGGAGCTATTTAACAGTAAATGAAATATAGCTGTTGTTGCTGGATATATTTAACATTCTTATTTGCACAAAGATACAGAAACAGAACAATCACAACTCTTAATTTTTCTTGAGAAGTAATTTTGCATTTACTTAAAAAGTTGAAGTCAACTTTAAATTGAAAGTCCACTCTTTATTAAACTTGTAGCAAAAAATCCTACATTTTTGAAATGATCAAAGGCACATTATCTTAATATGTATATATTTTATATTATGTATTATATCTTAATATATATGTATAAATATGCATATTTTCTGTTGTACAACCATCAACACCAATGCATATTGTAAGTCAAAACCCTAAAGTATGAAAAATAATTAATAGTTTAACTACCAGTTGAAAATGTTTAAAAACACACACACAAAAAAAGCCAAAATCAGCAATATTTTTTTGTCTTAATTTCTTCTAAAATTTTTTTTTTATTATTCCATGTATTTTTTAATTTTTTCTTCATATGATTATTGCTTTAAGAATTTTGATATGAAGATTATTTGCTGCTTCCTGTATCTGATTGTTTTTCTCTGAGTATATAGCTAATTAGTAATTGTAAAAGTCTTTTTACATATAAATTCCTGCTTATTAATTATGTATTTTTTTATATACCGTAAAATATGGCATATAATGGCACCATCGTATATCACACATCTATACTTTCAAGCTGCAATTTTTAATTTTTAGGTATATTCGCCGTATAACATGTACCCTCTTTTTTTATGAAGAAACCTGAAATGTACATGCACAATGCTCTTATGTTTTGAAGTAATTTGTAATTTATTGGAGGTATTATTCAAAGCTTTAGGGAAAAAATGATATACTTCTAGAACTACAACTCTTTAAAGTCATCAGGAATATCATTTATTTTAAATAAACAGTATTCAAGTCATGTAGAAGTTTAATTTTTTTCTATGCTCATCTTTTTTCTAATTTTTTGTCTTAAAAGTGCTTGTTATATGCCAGATTTTACAGTAAGTCAAAAAGCTTTTCCATGTAAAAAAAGCTTCATCTTACCTTTCAAAAAGGTTAAATGGGGCAGCTTTATGATTGACAGGAGTAACCCTTCAACTTTTTGGCTTAATCTGTATTAATTATTGAAAACTTTAAAAACTCATATACAAAAACTTAATGACACTGTTCAATTTCCCATTTATGGAATATGTTTTAAAGCATACAAAAAAGAGGAGAGGAATTTTTATTTTCATAGCTCTTGATTGAATTTTAGTTTGTTTAAATCAGTGGTTTTCAAACTGTATTCCATAGAACCCTGGGGTTCCATGAGTCACGATGAAAAAACAACTTATAAATGAGTATGCAAAAGGGATTCATGTTCTCTAAAATGTTTGAAACACCCACAAGAATTTAAAACTCATCCCTGTCATTAAAAAAACTGAAAATTTATTCATACATAATAACTTTATTTTGCAATTCTTTTTAAACTTTTATTATAATACAATAAAATAATATTAAAATGTGTTTTGTCTTTATACATATATTCCTTACTAGATTGTGAATGTTTTATTGTTTGCTATCCTGTTTCACAAGATAGTTTTATACTCGTTAGTACAATGTCTTGCAAAACTAAATAGTTTTCTAATGGAAAATGCACAATTTTATATTTGAAGGAAAACACCTATCAACATATTTGATATTAAAAATCTAAATTTAAGCAAGAACAGGCTTCTAAATTTTATGTTGCAAATTCATGCAAAACTCCTAGTATTTCTCACACAGCTATAAACATTTTAATGCCATTCAGAATAATGTGTATAAGCAAAAAATATTTCTCAATGTGAGTGGCTACAAAAACAAAGTATAGAAACAAATGAAACTCAGAATATCCAATGCGATTGCAGTTATTCTCAATAGATCTAGACTTCGAGACAGTTTGTGTGAAAAAAATGCAAGCATATGTACAAGTTACTAAACATAATGCAGGGAAAGGTGGCACTTGGATCACAGATTAATATTATTAATGAGTAAATTATATTTAAAGTAGATTAAAATGATTTAATAATGAATTAATACTTTTTTAATTGCCTTTACAATCATCTATTGTTGATCTACTTTGAATATTGTTTTGAAAAATATTCTTCTAAGTGTGTGTGTGGAATAGAGTTCCACAAAACATCCTCTAGTTCTAGGGGTGCTGTGAGTTGAAAAAGTATGAAGACCACTGGTTTAAATAAATAAGTAGTTTTTACTTTCATTCATCACATCACACTGTGTTTAAAAGGTTAGTTTTCACATTGGAGTGGTATAGGCATTATAATGGGTCATTTCACAATTCAAGTCTCATCCTTGTCATCTTTAAAATATTAAATTTTTATGAATTCTTTGTTATATTTAAAAAATTTTTTTAAAAAAAACTTACTTTTTGATTAAAACAGAAGGAATCTTACATTTTATTAACTACTATTTATAAATTACTTTTCCTCATTACTTTTGTTAATAAAGTATTTCTAAATGTGATTTTGATTTGAATGTTTAGAAATGCTGCGGCAGGAAGAAATGGTTCCTTCTGCAGAAGAAATCCCTGCAGCTATATCAATGGTGAGTTATAATTAATTTATTTATAAAATTCACTTACTTAGAATTTGCTAAAGTGGAATTTATTTAGAAAATGTAACAATTTTTTTTAATATTTTTTTTATCAAAGTTATTTCAAAATAAATACATATTGATTGTGTTAAATTATTCATATTAAAAGCCTTTAAAAGAACTTTTCTCAACTTATGCACTTCTTCAAACTAGACCTCTATAACTTATAATTTTTTTCCCTGATATAAAACGAATTTAATATTTAATCACTTCTTTATACTTTTTAACTTATTTTGGGAATATCCCTTTACCTTATATTTACATTGGCAGAAAAATGTACAAATGATTTTCTCAGAATGTCACACATACTTTGTCACTTGATTTTTTTTATTCAGGTTTCTCTGCATCTTAATCACAAAGAAATTTTCCATACATGTTTTACTTTTGTTTGTATAGTAATGAAAAATAATAATTTTGATTGGAACATTGCACATAAATGTACATAAAATTATTATCCATGTATAGAATTTCTTATAATTTCTATAGTTTATATAGTTCATTTTGCGTGATATTGTAATATAAAGATTTTATAATTTATGTGAAAAAATCTGATAACATTTGAAAAGATACTTCAGAAGCATTGTAATTGGTTTTTATCTATAAATAATCATAAGTTCTGTGCTTTTTTGTTTTAATTATTTTCTCTTTCATAGTTCATTGCATTTTTTGTGTGTCGCATTATTCTTTATTGATTTCATATAAACAATTAAATTAATTTTGTTGTTATTTTTGAGTTTTAACTAAGTACAATTTCTTTTCCATATTTCATGTTGTATAAAGATATTTAATTATTTATTAGGAAATGCAAAGAGATGAAACTGATGTGACCGCAGATCCATCTGTGTCAGGATTATTAAAAACATCATCACTCAAAGGTGATAAAAAATTTACTTTTATAATTTTTTTTATTACATTTTTAAACCTAAAACATACTTATGAATTGTAAATAAAGTAATTTTCTTTTCTTTGTCTTATGTATTAGATATTTGTTTATTTGAAATTAATAGCTTTTTAAATTTTTTTTTTTTTTTTGTAATTTTAACATTTTATTAATAATTTTCTAACTGAAATAATTTTCTGTATCCTTAATCAAACAATTTAATATATGCTTAATTATATTTAAGTTTTCTACCAAATATAAATTTGTATGAAATGATATGTTTTTCTCATTTTTCTAGATCAATAGGACTAAATCTGATTATGTTACTTTTTAATAATCTGTATCTATTCCATAATTTTTTTGGTTATTTTTTTAAAATGAACAGTTAAAATCTTTTCTGAAAAATCTTCTTCAAAATACAGAAAACTTTTATAACTGAAAATTAGTATTAGTATGTTTTTCAAGGTTTTTAGAAGACATTAAAAAAAATTCAAATAAACTTGTAATATTTTGAAGTATTACAGGTGTGATACTTTTGATTTTATTTAAAAAATTTATTTTATAATTCAAAATGAAAAAAAAATCTTTATTTAGAGATGATTGTTTTAAAATTATTTTTGTTATTTTTTTCCTATTAATTCTGTATAAATTTTTTTTCTTTATATGAATCAGAGCGAGAAACGTTACTGGTTCACCCGTACAACCAATGGTTGAAGAAGAATATGTAATGCCTAGCCCTGGAGCAGAAATTCCTGAGCCAGAAATAGGAGGCTTTGAAGAGACAATTTTAGAAAAGTCTATGCCTTCAAGTATGTCCTCCCCAAAATCATAACATGTGTTAATTTGTATTCCCATGGTTTTCTTATTTAGTATTGATTCTTGCAGCATATTCTTTTCAAAAATTTCAGTCAAAGTTCTTAAAATACTACATTTTAAAATTTAATTTGTAAGGGAATAAAAATTATTTTTAATAGAGCCTTATTTATAAATATTCTTAAATTTTATTCAAATTTATTATGTTAAATTATTGTTGACTTAATTATTTCACTTTATGTACTCTTTTTATTGATTCATTTTATTATTTACTTTATTTTAATTTCATAGCTGGTGGCATACACAAGGATAGTTCTAAACCCCACCCTTAAACAAACAGTTTTTTAATTTTTAGTATAGATATTATGTCTTGACTCTTTTGCATATGTGTTTTTTTAATACACCCTGTATAAAAGAGATCTGTTTATGCTGTTTTTCATTGAATTGTCTTTTACTAGTCTTTATTTAATTAATGTAATTGATATTAACTTTTCAATTGTTATTATCGTTTTAGCTTGTAAAATGTCTCCTGTTTCACCTGAAAGAACACCACCACCCTCTTCGAGTGAATCATTAACAACAGTTCTTGATGAAACAATGCAATTGATTTTTGAAACTTTAGAACAAAGTGGCATTCCTGATATGACTACTTTCAGTGCTGTTTTATCGAATATCACCCAGACAAAAAAACGTGTAGCTTCTCTGTTTAACCATCTAATCCGTAAGTTTTTTAACTCTAATTTTAGTTATTTAACTTTTTGCTTGTATTAAAATAAAAAGATTCATTTGCTTGCTGAAGAAGAATTTTTGTTAGCTAAATTTATTTTGAGGAAAATAATGTACAAGCTAATAAATTAATAACTGCCCAACTTAAGTGCATATAAATCCAGTTTAACTAATTTCAGACAAATCTAAATTTTTGTTATAAAACAAAAGTTATATGAAATAAAAGTTTACTCCTTAAAAAAAAAGGTAAAAATGTCTTTTTTTCTCTTGTTTCCAGTCTGTATTAATTATATTAAATGTTGAGCAGCATTTAATAAAATACACGTTTACAAATTGTAATTGAATTAAATCTGTTTTCCTTTAATCCACCCCTCCCCCAGTAAGATTTTCTATGATGTTCATCTCAAAGATAATAATTAGTTTCTAGATTATGCTCACAATTTTGTTTGGCTAAAACACTTTTTTATATTGTGGGAATAATAAAATTATTTTGGATTCACATTGTATTAAGGAGTGCAAATAAGTTTCCACTGTTTGCCAAAAGATGGTATCACCAAGTAAGTTATGGTTGAAATTTACAGATGTAGAATGTCCTATTGTATGGTGGGACATCAGGCAGCACCATAACCTTTAAATATTAAAGATTTTGCATGAGCATCAAATGATATTTTTTTTTGTACAAAAATGTCGAGATTTGAGCAGAACATGTGTCATTTACCAGAACCTTTGATTTACTCATTAATTTGAAGAAATTTAAAGCCACAGAGCATCGATTGCTAGTAGAAGCATATGGTGAGGCTGCTTTGAGGAAGAGAAGTTGTGAGTGTAAGAGGAGAATTTGAGGTCAAAGACAAAGAACATAGCGGAAAATTATTGGAGGAAGATATGTGACAAACACAGGAACATTAGGAATAACTCAACAAGCAATTTTGCTTTGTTTAAAGCCATTGGAAATGATTAAGAATCAAGGAAATTAGGTTTCATATGAACTGAAGCTGAGAAACGTTGAATGCTGATTTTGCACATGTAAAATGCTGCTAGCCAGACATAAACAAAAGAGTTTTTTTAATGTAGTATTGCCACTGGTGATGACAAATGGATCTACTACAATAAGGAAAGAGGAAATCATACATGGGATCTACATGGTCATACATCAATAGACTAATATTCACGGAAAGAAACTCAGGTGGTGTATTTGGTAGGATCAGCTTGCTGCTGTGTATTATGAGTTGTTCAAACCAAATGAGACCATTACTGGGCCATACTATGCTGAACACAACTGATGACACTCAGCTGAGCACTTAAGAAAAAACACTCTCACTACTACTCCAGACACAACAAAATTATTTTCCTGCTTGAGAATGTTCATCAACAAGTTGTGGCACTGTACAAAACTTATTTAGAAACACTCATTTGGAAAGTCCTATCCCACCTGCCATATTTACCAAACATTGCCCTTTCCAATTAACCCTTGTTCTCATTGAGGGGCACTTCAACTGATACAAAGACACCAAAAATTGGGTTGATTTATAGATAACCACAAAAGTTGAAGCTTTCTTCTAACACAGCATCCGTATACTACAAGAAAGAATGGGAAAAGTGGTCACTAGTGTTGGACAAAACTTTGAATAATACATAATATACCGTCCTTTGTTATAAAGGCCCAATTTTTGATAAAAAAATTACAGAGACTTATTTGTATTCCTTATAGATTGTATTAAGCTTGCTGAATGTAGTAAATTATTAATGTGTTATGATTTAAGTGTAGAAATCAGTTATTCCATTGATTATCTAGATAATGTATAGAGATTTTAACTAGGAGAATCAGTTAAAGAGTCAAAAATTATTTCATTTCTCAAATTACCTCAGTCAGGGATTGGCAAACTTTTGAGAGATTAGAGCTAAATTTTAGGTGAAATCAAACAAGGCATAAAAAAAAAAAACATTTATATACATGGACATGTACATCCAGGGAGGGATCCGGTAACAGCTGTGATCAGAACTGTCATGCTTCAATAAATATTTTTTGTAATATTTAAGTAAAATATTTTACTCAAAATAACTTTTCAATTTTTTTTTAAAAATGTAGAACTATTGAAGTTATTTTAATTGTATGACTCAATGCAAAAAAACCCCCATTGTCAAAATTTAATAATCTGGGGAATTATATACTTTCAAGTTTCCTGAAAAAATTTCCGTACTAATACCATAAGTACTTTATTCAGGAATTTCATGGTTATATTAATAATTAAAAGATTGTGATTGTTCATGCTTATATAAGTCATTTTAACACCCTTTTTTGTTAATCTTTAAGGATGTTATACACTATATAATATGTTTTTGTCACTTTTGTTGAGGTTTTAAGTGTATCTCCTGTATATTCTCAAATACTCTACTGTAAACTCATTAGTGCTCATAGAAGCATATAAATAAAAGACTTTGAGGAGTGTCCTTCCTTGACAACCTTTTTTACCAATGAATTTGATTTATATTGACTTCCAATTATTAATTCCAATATTTTCACCGATGGTCAATAAACTTTCTTAATGAAAAACAATGTAATACAGTTGTAATTGTAGTAATGGAATTTTCTTAAGGATATAATGGCCATCTTCATCATTAATATACTCATTAGTAGATACTATTTACATAAATTTCTTTAAATAGTAGTAGACTATTTCTTAAAAGTGTTTTTATAGGAGTTAGTAAGAGAAGACTTGTCAAAGGGGACTTAAAATTTTAATCATAACTAATAAGTAAAGAAAAATTGCAATTGAATAAATAATTAGAAAATTTATAATTAAACCTCCCTGAATAACAAAATTATATGAAAGTACAGTTGTTTCATTATTTTTTTATTACAAAATCATTAAATTATTAGCTAGAAACATTTTTAAAATAAGACATTTATTTAATTTTAAACATTAGTCTTTCATTATAAAATTTTTTTTATATGAGTGTTTGCTTTGAAATTGAATCTTGTGATGATAAATGAAGATAAATTAGTTAAAATTAACAATATTAATCAGTAGCATAACATACACCCCCACATTATAAGGGGAAGGCAAAATTCCGAGGCCCAAAACCTGACTGACCCCAAGTACGTATTTTACCAAATTAGGCCAAAAACCTGACTTTGCAGGAGGGCCCTAATATTCTCTGTTATGCTACTGATACACTTAAATATTAAAAGCAAATAGAGAGAAGAGAAAAGTTTATTGTTAAGTAAACAGTTATGTATAATTTATTTTGTTAAAAATTGTATACTTATTATAAATTATTATAAAATTGAATTAAGCTTTTCTAATGTTGTTCATATTACTTCTTGCATATTAAATTCAATACAGTTCTAAGCACTCCTCCAAGCAGAAGTTGAATTTCTGACAAACTTTGCTAAATATTATGAAGTGTGTATTCTCTAAATTTTTAAGTGGCTCATTTTAAATGGGCTGATTTTTCCTTGTTTAGACTTTTTACAATATTCGTCATTGAACTCAGAACTACAAAATAACTATTATAAGTCTTCAAATGTTATAATAAAACATTTAATACTTATGTAAAATTTAATTTTCTTTCATTTAACTTTTTGAGGCCATCTTATAGATGTGGTCTTTTTATATCAGAACTCATTGATTTAATTTGTTGGCTTTCTTGATGACACAAAGCTACGTTAGCCTTGTAGTCAAGATAACAGACTCATGGCCTGCATGTCATGAGTTCAAGCCTGTACTGCTGAAGACCCACAGTGCAGAGGGACCGATGCACATTAAATATGTCGAGACTCAAACGTCCTCCTGTTGGTGTGGTGTGGAAGTTAGGAGGGGAGGGAGTACTAGCTCACAGGCATTGTCCTTGTCACTTGACCATGATTCAAAATTATGAGCTCTGTTGCCAAAAGTCCTCGAGTAGCTGAATAGTGTGATGTTAATATTCTCTCACTCACTCATTCTTCACAACATGCAAGTTTCATGAATAGTTAAATTATTAAATATCCAAGCTTCTCAAGTAATTCCTGAACAGTTGCAATGGGAATGGGCTGGACATCTTTATCAAGCTGTATGAATTTTCTGCGATGATATTGGTATTTTATTCTACAATTTCCAACTTGGAGTTTTTAGAACTGTTTTTGAAGCATTTTTGTATTTTGTAGCTTATGCTGTTTGAATTAATTGGAACAAATGGGAGAAAAGGGATTTTTTCTAAAAACCTTAGCTTTTTATCAGTGCATACCTTAAATATACTGAAAAATCTCTATATTAATACAAAGTATATCTTCCTTTAGCAGAAATGACCTTCTCAACATGTCTTGGCATTGACTCAACTAGAGTAGCACACATGTTCTTGATTTCATCACCTTGGAAACACACTAGTATAGCCTTTTTTATCTTTGCTCTATTATCGTGTGGTTCATCTTAGCGAAACGATTCTTGAGAATATGCCATCAATTTTTAATAGGATTTAAATCTGGGTAATTTTCAGGCCAATTGAGCACTTTTATATTATTTTCCTTCATAAAAGTATGGACCAATTTTGAATTGTGACAAGGGGCAAAGTCATGTTGAAATGTTCCATCAAATGTTTCCATGAATGGAACAATCCTGCTACATAATATTTCTATATATTTGATAGAATTTATCTTGCCTTTAAGAACTAAGCTTCCAGGACCATTTGTTGTAAAAAAAAACCCCAAACATCTGTTTAGAAGGGTGTTTTAGTCTGTTGGATATGATCTGGTAACAAAGTTTCAACTTCACTTCGTCTAACTTTACTTGATTTGTATCCCTGCACAAATAAATGTTTCATTACTCAAAATCACCTCCTTCCAGTCGTTAACAGTCCATGATCGGTATTTTTTGGCCCATGCTAAACGGTTTTTCATCATTTTGTGAGTTACAAATAGTTTTTTCCTCAGTCTTGCTGCCTTAAGGCCACCTTCCAGAAGCCTTTTCTGTGCATTTGAGGTACTCACTCCAACATCATTACCCAATAAATCCCTTTAAGGGTCCATGCTTGTCTTTATTGGATTTATTTTGCTTTTTTTTTTACTAAAATTTCAACAATTCTTGGATTAGTTTTTCGTTTCCACCCATATTTTTGTTTACTTTTTGGAGACGATGAACCAGAATTTTGAAATATTCTTAAATTATTGAAACAATTCAATCTCACCAACTGCCATAGTTATATCTCTCACAGTCATAGAAGTGTGTTCATTGAGTGTGATTTATTTTAGAACAGTTCCCATCTTTGAACAAGTAAAAGTAACACATGTTATACAGAATGCAAAATTAAAATTACCAGCTGTCACACTGAAAGGCTCACAACTGAGCTCCTGAATAAATTATAGTCAAAGTCGATCTTTCACACTACCTAAAGGTATATATAACAGGTTTGAGGTAGTTCGGGGCATCACTAGTAATCACATACCAACTCAAGCAAGGAAAACATGTTTCGAACAGTATAGTATTTATTTTATGATCCTCAAATACTGCATTAATATATTTCTTACACTTTCTGTTTCATTGTTACCTTTATTGAATTCATAAAGCAAAATACAGCAAACTGTTAATTTTATAATCACCCAACAAAAATAATTTTAAAATCAAACTGCTTGCTTTAAAACTTGGAATGAGAATTTGTAGCAAGTTTATGCAGATAATTTATCTCTCCCCTTCTAACTTTTTATTCATGTAATGGGAGGGGATATTATTTGTATGATAATCCAGTATTTTTGAAATTTTTGTTTAATTTCGATTTTCTATAGCTTTTACTTCTTTCTGTTAAATTTTAGGTTAGATGTTGAATTTGTTTTATTCATTGTTAGTTATTCATTAATACCTTAATTACTGGGCCATGGGTAACCTAGTGGTTGGAGCATCGGACTCTGGACCAGAAGGCCTGGGTTCGATGCCCGATGCCACCAAATACCCTCTGAGTACTCACGGAGTACATGCTCATTAAATCAGTGGGTCCAAAAATCTTGTGGGCTGAATCACAAGTGCAGGGAATTGGAGAATATTTCCCTCCCCTTCAGTTCAATGCCTAAATTGTGGAGGTAGAGATAGGTGTCGCAATCTATCGTCTCTTCGTGGAATTTCACTGAGCTAATTCGTACTGTCACCTGTATGATGCTCAAGACCAACGACAGGTGTACTTCTAGCCCCTTGCCACATTGAATTTCGTGGGCCTCGGTCTGACTACGTCAGACAGGTGGCATTAGAAACAACACCTCCTTAACTACTGGGGAAAAGTTGCATGTGATTTGCTGCCTAGTGTTACCATTTTTTAAACAACAGTGTATAAGTATACGATGTATTGAAAGAAAAAAAAAGGTATAAGTAAATAAATCCATTCCTGAAATAAGTAAATCCTTTACAAACACTATCAAGGTTATCATATTGCATTCCAAAGCCTTCAGAATAGTTTTACAGATAACAGTGTGACACAAAGTTTCATACTTTGGAAAGGTGCATATGTATATTCCAGGGACATTTAACACTCGGGCTGAGCGAGACCTAGATATATGCTGTGACAGTTAAGAGGTGAAACAAATTTTTAAAAATATTATATGATAAGTTAATATTGCTCATTTTGTTGTTAAATCTATTCTTTGATTTAGTTTGATATATTTATGGCTTTCTGTGCCCTTTTAAATAAGTTTTTTTTAAGCTATTTTAATTAAGTACATCTGCTTTTGATTAATTCATTTTTTCCCTTCATCCCAAAATAGATCTCCATGCTCGGGGACTTATAGATATACAACAACCTATTCCAGGAGGTGACATTTATATTAAAATTTCATCTTTTCGGCCTTAAGTTTGGATTATAAGACCTGATTTTAAATAGAAGACATCTCTCTTTTATTTTCTTTTTACTACCTTTTTACTGTAACTATTATCTATAATTTATTTCTCTTGAACTAGTTTCCTCTATGTTTCCTGTTTTTATAATGTAGGACATTTTTGTTCCTTTTTCCTAAAAGTGATATTGGTTCTATTATTTGTTTATTCATCTTTGTTTTGTTTAAAATAAATATCTTAAGTTGATTTGTTTAAAAATAAAGCTTAATAAGTGGGATTTAAAGTTTAAAAAGTTGCAGACAGGAATCTAATTTTATATAAAGGTTTTTAACTGTTCATACTTATTCTTTGATGGACACTTCATAATAGCCATTCTCATTTTAAAATAGTTGTAGAATTTTTTTTTTTTTTTTTGATTTTTTAATTCTTTTTTTTTTACATTTAATATTTTTAATCAGAAAACAAAACCTTTCTCATTAATTTGTTAAACATTCATGATTTTGATTTTTTTAATATTAGTAAACCCCTTGTGGGATCTTTTATTTTATTAAAATGTCTTAAGTTGGCTGATTAATATTCTGCATCTATTATTTTCCATGTATGAAATATATCATAGGAAATATCAGTTTTCATTTTTGATGTTACTATATTAATATTTGGAGCTGTGAATATACAGATTTATAGAATTATTTATAATATTAATTATAATATCTCTTCAAATTAATATTAAATAGTTATTTAATTTTTTTGTTTTTTCAGTATTTCACTTTTGTAATTTGAAACTGATAAAAAGTTTCATATGTATGATAAACTATTTACTATATTAAAATACATATATTTTAAGTACTGAACTTTTAACATATTTCTGAATAGTTTTATTATTTTGCTTAGATTTATATTGAGTTTTTGTCTGTTAATTTATTACTAATTACTTATTTACTGTGTGAAGAATAGTCAAACTAGTCAAAAGTAATTCATATAACTCAACTCATATTGAGTATTTTTTAAAAATATATATTATTGAATTTGTAATGTATTTTTAACATACTTGGTCTATGCCTGTTTTTGTATTTATTTCTTATTTATAATGGTTTATTAAACCCAGTAGATGTGTGGTAGCATTTTGCACTTCCTCATCACAGGCCTGCGGTTAAAATTCCAGGCTGGGCAAAATCGACTCAGCCTTTCAACCCTTCAGGGAGTCGATAAATGAGTAGCCCCTAACACTTTGAGATCAGAAATCAGACTGACCACCTGATCGGGACATCTAATCAGTACCCAAGGTCACATATACTGAGATGGGCACAGTAGGCCTTGACCCTCATGTGCTGTTGCGCCTCTGAATTTAGTTTAGTTTGGTAGTTTATTATTTTTTTTTTTTTTATTTGTACTATTTAATAACTTTCATAGTTTAATTTTATGCACCATGAAAATTTTATACTATCATTATATAAACAGGTTGCAAGACTTAAGATGCTTCTTATAAGAGTAACCATTTTTATAAAATGTTTTATTAAATTGTTCAAAAATACAAATTTTGAAAGTTATGCTTTTGGAGTTTTAATAGAGTTCTTTATTTACTATCATAAAGTATTAAAATTTACATTGAAAACTGGAGCTTCCACTAAAATAAAGTTTAAGAATTGTAAAATTACTAATTTTGTTTGTGTGTGTATGTGTGTTTTATTATTAAGCAATAATTTTTGTTAGAACATTGAAGTAAAAAAATTACTAATATCTCAAAGTTATTTTATAGTTTCTTTTTTATTCATCTGTAAAAAGAACTATAGTTTTATTTCTTGAACATTTATAATAGTTATATTGTTTCCTTCCATTGTGTTCACAGAAATACAATTGAAGCATTAACTTTTGTATAGCATAGTCAGTTACTTTGTCTTTTGTGTTAAATAGTTTTAATGTTAAACTTTTCAGAAAATTATTATCTTTTTTTTTTTTAAATTTCTTATTTTTGTCAGTATTATTTTATGTGATATCTACAACCATTGAACTTTTATTGCTTCTGTTAATGTTTTAAGTTATTTGTTTTATATATTCAGTTTATATTTTATTTGAAAGTATTTTGTCATGAATATAAAATGCTTAGTACTCATATTTTTAGTGTCATTTTGTGTTTTTCTTTTAAATTTTTTTATATATTTTTTACGTTTTTTTTAATGTATGTGACTTTTACATTTGTTTTTATTCATACATATAGCTTTTAAATGTTAATTTATACTCATTTATGCTTTAAGAAGTGTAATTCCTCGAAGTATGAATGTATCTTAATTCGTACTTTTAGGAATGTAATTGAAAATGTAGGAAATTTAATTTAAGCTGATATTATATTCATATTTTTATTTTGTGCTTTTGTTTATGTTTTCAATAAAAAGGAGAAAATTTTTTAATTTAATGTTTCTATTCTTTTTTAAAGTTATTTTTTATATGAATGTGATGAATAAACAAAAGGAATTCTAATATTCTTAATTTCATGATTCTTTGGTTTTATACTGACTTTTATTTTTTTGAAGATTAAAATTAAAAACATATATTACTTGGAAAAGAAGGAAGTGACCAATATACCATAAAATTAAGCATATAACTCGCACTTTGAACACAAAAATTATGTTAAAAATTTACGGATGCATGTTATAGGCTGGGTATAAAAATAAAAGTTTCAAAAATAAAAAAAAGATAAGTTTTAAAAAATTAGACTTCAACAATAATTTAAATGCTGTTTACTCAAAAGAAATGAAATACCTAATGCACTTAGAGGGTTGTTCTAGCAGTATACTATACTTTTTTATAAGCCTGAGATAATACCTCAAATAAATGACCATGTAGTTTAGGGCCATGTGTCAGGCAGAAGTAAAACAGCCAATAAATGTTCAGTAAAGGATAGGAATTAGTGATGCTGAATTTTTTTAAATCAAAATACTAACTTTTTCCTATGTGTTACATTTCACTTAGATTTAAAACAATTTGAAATTAATATTTCTAGGAGAGCTGTTTTTTTATAGTTTGGATTATGTCATACCTTTTTTTAATTTTTTATTTTAAAAATATTTGAGGGTAATTAGGTTTTTTTAAATGTATTTCTTGAAAGTGAATGTCAACTATTTGTTTAAAAATCTTGGTGACTGTTTGACCTTAAAGTTTTGTGATTTTTTCAGGAATATAAATGAATACTCTTTTTCTGTATAGAGTGAGGTATTTTTTTATATGGCCAATTTCAATAATTCTCAAAATTTGATGCAAAGAACACAAAAGGTTTGAGAAGAAAAAAAGAAATTTTTACAAACAAAATGGGAAAGAAATTCCTTTCATTTTATTGAATAAATATATATCATATTTTAAAATGCTAATATTTACATTCAATAATTAAGTAAAAAAAATCACTTTTTTTTCATTATACAAAATTTTTTTAAAACACATACAGTAATCCTAATTTATTACTTTTACCCAAGATTGCATTAATTTTCAAGCACCCATTCTTTTTAATATTAAGTTTATTCGGTGGTCTCTTCTAATGTCATAAATGAAAGAAATAAATAATAAAAATAGTGCATATTGTGTTCACACAAAAACAAAACAACTATCTCGCTAACTACACACAAACAAAATACATAATAAATATATTAACATGTACAAATCATACACACATTATAATAAAATGATGAAAATATAAATTTAAAATTAATAAGATTTTTATGCTTTTTTAAGTAGTAATTTTAACAGTTCAAAATGTATGAAATAGAAGAATCTTTATAACATGATAGCTTTATTCTCATGTTCATATCAATCATTAAATTTATTAATTTTTTTATTTATGGTAATTTTTGAATTGAATCTTTTAAAAAAAATCTTAATGATAATTAAATATTAGAATGCATTATTGATAGAAACCAATTGAAGAGCATCAATATATTTTTTTCATCATATGCTGATAATATATATAAATTCTTTCGTGGTTTTTAAACAAAAAACATAAACTTGCATGTCTTTTTATATCAAAAATATTAATGAAATGTACATATCTAGGGACTTGTTCATGCTGCCTATTTAAATTTCATGAATTTTGTTGCGTATTATCTAATTTTCATGTTTGTCAGTGGCTTGTTAATCAAATATATAATAACAGCGCTTATATAACATTTAAGTAGAACTGCTTTCTTAAAAGAAATTTTAAGAACAAATTTTTGTTAATTACTCTATTATAACAATATCATTTAAAATAAATAAGGTACATGCAAAAAGTATTCAAAAATATTTTAAAATTTCATTTAAGAAAACAACATATATATGCATCCGAAATATGTATATTCATCTTTTTGTATCTGTATCTAATACATTAGAGTAATACTGTTTTGAATACCTTATTTTGGAGTTGACATGCGCAAAACCATCCACGATTGCCATTATTTACACATTTTTGGCTTAGTTTCATAGGAATGAAATGGGCTAAATTCATGTGACGTTGTAGTCACATGATAACTGTAATCACACGTTTTTCAACCAATCAGATCATGTGCTTTGCGGTTGCCAACTCTTGATTTTTACTGAGACTTGCTTTTAAAAAGTGCATATTTGTCAATGCTAATAATGTATAGAGGTAAACAAAATGCATTTGATTTAAAAGTAAACGTATAATATAAGAATTTATTAAAATTTTGAAAAGCTTTTTGAAGAATTATCAAATTTGAAATTTGATCTAAATTTCACAAGTAGAACGACTACAAGTCTCATGTCAGTCTTGAATCTAATAGAGAGCACAGTGGCGTAACGGAGAACATTTGGTTAAGGGGACCCAAAGCCTGGCGGCAGTCAGGCTTTGGGCCCCCTAGTACCCTGCCCCTCCCCACGATGCGGGGGTGTACGTTATGCCACTGAGAGAGCACGTGATTACATGTATCATGTGACAGTTAAGAATTTAGCCCATAATCCTATACAGTAATCCAGCCATTATCTTCCAGTCAGCACTCTTTTGGGTGATGGTTTCCAGCACTTACATGATCCATTCACCAAAAACCAGTCGTAATATAACCTGACAACAAAACATCCAATATGATCCACGCCATCACAGTGCTGTTGAGGTTTGGGTTTTTTCTCTTTGTAGACGGGGCGAGCTCTGTAGTTGATATCGTCTTCGTCCACTTCTCCAACGCGACGCTTCAGGTATTGTTGGAAATTGTAGAAGTCTTCAACTGGTGGCGGTGGAGGAGGTGCTGTTGAAGCAACAGGGATGAAGGAATCGGGGTAGTAGGTTTCTGCCACCAGCAAACTCACCCAGCGAGGAGATTCATGGCAGATACCATCCATGAAGTCACAGCGGTTCCTCCTGCGAAAAAGAAATATGTAAAATATGTCACAATGAAATGTCTTAAACCTTCCATCTTTTTTCAAAAGTAAGTGTTAGGTAAATTTTAAAAGATTAATAATAAGGAAAATTTTTTTGACCCGGAAGGCTTAAGTTGTGAAAATAAGATTAGGAACATAACATAAAACTTTGGTGATTGATTATGATATTTCGCTCATAGGTATTAGTTGATATTATTGTATTGTTAGCGTGTAATTTTTACTTCAGTTTAAATAAAATTTACTTAGTTAGGAGTTTGATTTGAATAGAAATAACATGGGTCCCTTCACACTTAGTCAACTCGCATCCTCTGCTGTACCATTTCCTCAAACACTCTAAAACCACGTTTTCCTCCCAACTAGTTGACTCAACTAAAAGGACATTGTGGAAGCTACGCTCTTCACATGTGGTTATTTCTGTATTAAAATGGATGTTAAATATGTCGAATTCAAAGTCCTCCGCTTGGCGTGGTGTGGTAGTTCGGAGAGGAGAGTACCAGCTTAGGTGTCCTCCTCGTCACTTGACTTACGAGGTCCGTAATTTTGAGCTTTCTGTAGTTTTGAGCCGGTAGCTCGTGTTGCTTTATAGTGCGAGGTTAATGTATATATCTCTCTCGCATCTGTTCTTAATTTACGTCACACGAGTCTTTAATTTTGGGATGAATAATCCATAATCTCTGTTAGTTACAATTCTTCCTTTGTCAAACCCAGAAACTGTTTCTGTGTTCTTTAATGAGGCATTTTAATGCTTTTGACATAAACAGTGAAAACACAATTCAAGTACTTAAAAATATCGTGCCATCCTTTATGTAATGCTTGTAGAAGTAGTTGGCTCAGTTGATTTCTATAATACAAATACTTCACACGTCTTAAAAAGGTATACTCGTAGTGCACAAACTTTATGCCAATAGGGTGATTCCATCATGAAGTATTTTGGATGGCTAAACGTATATATTAAAAAAAATTAATTGTACATTATTTTGAATAATACCTTGTTAGCTTATAGCAGTTTTCAACCTTTTTATCGCCACGGACCGGTCAACGTTTGTTAATTGTACCGCGGCCCGCTGAGGGGGAGGACGTTGATTGTTTATATTTTAGACTGTTTTGATTTCATAGTTTTAATTTAATTGTATTTAATCGTGACTTCAGAATAAAATGAACCAAAAAATGAATATAAAGTGATTTAACAAGGAATATAAAGTGATTTTCATAAAAAAATAGCCCAAACTCAAGAAAAATATACCACAGTAAACAAAAGGGAAATAATTTAATGTTTCTTGTGCGGACCGGTAGTATTTGATCCACGGAACGGGGGTTGGAGACCACTGCCTTATAGCATTGCATTATAATTTCATTATTTTCAACAAGAAATTCTGAAAAAAAAACTCAATTTATTCTCCAATTCAATCTAGTTAAATCAAGAGAGTGTAAAATTATTCCACTTTCAAATTCTTTTACTATAAATAGAAAATTTTATTACTTCTGAATAATAGTCGATATTTTATTTTAATAAAAACATTTCAGTTCTAATAACTCTGGTGAAATCTATCCATGAATTAAAAAAAAATTTTTTTAAAAAAAGGACAAATGAGCCAAATTATTCTCAAACTAAATATTCAAGACGTTTGCGCTTAGGAATGAAAATACTGCTACTTTTTATTCTTTCTGAAAACGACGCTTTAAAAGAAACTCCTATTTTTCAGACTAAATGCTGACTTGAAATCTTTTTATATACTTTTTCTCTTTTAATATTTTCTTCGCGTTTTTTTTTTTCTTTACTTCATTTGAAGAAAGCTTCTATTATGAAGGAACATAGTCTCATCTTTCTTTGAAAAAAAATAATAAAGTGCTTTTGTAGATACATAATAGCAAATTGGATTTGGAAGTTTCTCAAAATGTCAAAAGTAAAAGTAACGAAAAATGCCAATATATAGAAACATAAAAAATATTTACATTTAACCATTTTTTTACTGGTTTATTATCTAAAATTTTATTTTATAAGCTTTTAAAATACACACAAGCTGAATTCGCCAATTATTTATTTAGCTCACTTTAATTGAAATAATAATAGTAAAAAAAAATACCGTCTTCTGTTTTTACTACATAGTTTAAGTGGAAGATGAATGATGAATTTAATGTTTCCTTAAGGAGGCACAGTGCCCTGCACATAATTTTTTTAAATTTTATTTATATACTTATACGAAAATATTCACAAGGACTCTATTTACACATACATGAAATATACACTAAAAAAAATTCTTAAACAATTATTTTAAATTTTAATTTTTAAAAAAATATTTTAAAATATCTACTATTACAAATTTTAATATTTTTGAACACTTTTTTCCCAATGTTCTTCGAAGTATTCCTCCCCTTCCTCCATGGGATTGGAATAACGAGTGATATTTTTATTTTTATAATTGTTTTTTTCCTGTTGGGCTCTATAAAAAAAACAGCAAAAAAGCTGCTATATGTTTGATGATTTTTTAAAAAATAACTGTTCACACATGAATCCTTATTCCATCCGCAGAGAACCATCGAATATATTATACAAAACGACATGAAAAAAGTTTCCAAACTTTTTATTGAATATTAAAAAAAAAGCCTGAGCATTTTAAACACCTGGTTATTATGAAAAATAAAAACCTGAGAAAAAGCAATTTCAGGTTTAAACAAATGAGATAAAAAAAAAAAATTCAGCCGTCAAAATTTCGTAGCGAGAGCCACCACTAGAGGGTGCCACTGTGAAATGACTCTCGTATTTGGGGACTTGCCGTGTTTGCAAAGGCTTGGTTGCCAATATGCAGCCCATTGAAAAAGGAGAACCAAATTCAGACATCACGTGCGTGTTCGTTTCAGGGCTGTGGTAGCCCAGTGGTCAAGGTATCGGATCATGGCAGGCATGTCATGAGTTTGAGCCCAGCACCACTAAAGACCCGCCGTGTAGGACAGCGATGCACGCTAAATCTGTCGAGAGCTGAAACGTCCTCCCGTTGGTGTGGTGTGGTAGTTAGGAGAGGGGGTGCCAGCTCAGGTGTCGTCCACGTCACTTGACCATGGTTCAAAATTACGTGGTCCGTCGCCAAAAGCCCTCGTGTAGCTGAACAGTGCGACGTTAATATTCACTCACTTTTCAAATTTCAGTTTTCGCTTCGGTATTCTGTTCAAGAAAGTTAAATAACTGGCTAAATAATTAAGCTAGAACTAGGAAATTTTGTATACATATTTAGAAAAGTCGCACAATTAAAATGAGGTAATGAAATATTGATATTTTGGTAATTTTTAGGGTAATGTGCCCCATTAAAGCAGAAATAGGAATTTAGAAAATATATTAAACTAATATTCCTCACATTCCTGTAAAATATCCTATTTTATTTTAACTATATTTAAATTAACTCTTTTCATTGCACATAAACTTTTCGAGGCCTACATTCATGTTGTTATAACATTGAATCATATGTTTTAATATTTGCACATAGTTTTTTTTCCTTTAAAAAACTTTTTATGTTTAAGGTTGTAGACTACATTTCTTAATCTTAAACTCCAACAGTAAAACTTTCTCTCAACTGTTTCCATTTGAAATTCTATCTACTTCAAAAACTTCCTTTAATACTTCCCAGAGGATCATAGAGGACCATTTTAATGTCTGCCTTGATAGTTTCGAACAAATTACATCCATTAAAAAAAAATTTTCTGAGAATTTCTTATCAACAAGGGTCACTTTAGAAGATTTCTTGATTACTTGAAACTAACCGATTGTTAGAAAATGTGCTGAGGTGTTCTTATCCTTAAGAATAACTTAAAAATACATTTTTTAAAAAAATATTTTTGAAAGTTACTAATCGTCGTTAGATGTAATCAAAGATTGATTTAAGCTGTTTTATAAATTAATTCGAAAATTATTGATTATTTTTCTATTCCTACTTTTCTCTCACACTTTCTATATATTTATTTATTTTGGTGGAATTTCAATCATTAATAAAATACATTTTAAAGCGCTCCATTGAGCTGAAATTTTATATATATGATTATTTTGGGTGATAATACAATAATTTAATTATAATTAATAAAAATTAATTGATTAAAACTAATTATTCGAAGAATTACAAATACAGCCACGTTGGCATCATTTTTGGCGACTTGTGTCAAAACTTGAAAAGGTTTTTTTTTTTTCACATTTTAAAGTTTTCAGTTGAACTGAAATTTTATATACACGATTTTTTTGGATGACAATACGATACTTTGATGATAATGAATAAAAATTAAGGACCACTTATAATGTTTTGATTCTGTCCTATGTATATACTTATTTATATTATTTGTAACTATTTAATAAAAAGTAGCTAAAATAAAATTTTTCTTTGTTGATCTACGTAGGAATTGACTTAATTTTTTTTTTACATTACTTGTTAAAGGACTGCATTTACTAAGGAGTGCAGAGGAGACTTGACTTAATAGTTAATTCAAATTTACTAAGCTGTTGTATAGTGGAGTAAATATTAGTCATTGTATATATTTATATCTCTAGCCTGACTGTGAGTTTTCGTACTCAATACGCCACAGTTTATTTAGTGGAGGCACTGACGGAGATTAATAATTACGTTAAATGTATATT